>JAGDYQ010000175.1:94626-290419 GCA_021962125.1 Bulinus truncatus | reverse complement strand
AATTTAGAATTTATAACTTAATATGGAAATTTTTTTATTTTTACTCTGATTTGAAAAGAATAGTTTGCCGCCTCACAAAAACTTTCTTGTGTGTTGTACCACTTTGTGCAATAGTACTGAGCGGCCCTGTTTGTGGTGCATATTGTACCAGTTCTAGGTTGAATGGGAGCTCTTTTTGAACTATAGTAAGTTGATTGGACCAGCCCCGTAGCGGAGAATTCTCACGGTAGAAAAAAGAAATAAGCGTAGAGGGAGGGCAGGATAGACTGACAAGATATCAGGCACTAATTTTTTTTTTTTAAATGGAGTTAATAACACATGTAATGTAGCGCACGGCCAAAAATCGAGTTAGTTTATTACCACAAAGTGCATGTATTACAAATATTAGTCTTACCACAAAGTGCATGTATTGGCAATGGAGTTAGTTTATTACCACGAAGTGCATGTATTGGCAATGGAGTTAGTTTATTACCACGAAGTGCATGTATTGGCATGTAAGCTACTCTTCTGCCAATCAGAATTAGCAAATTTAACATATATTTTGACATGGCACATTTTTATCAAACCGGGGGACGCTTTTTTGCCTATACTCACATCCAAAACTATTATAAGAAATTTTTGTAAGACAATCTTTACCGGTTTATGATACTTTCTCTCCTAGAAAGATCTGAAAGCATTCATAATAGCTTTTACATTTATTATAGCTTTTACATTCATTATAGCTTTTGCATTTATTATATCTTTTACATTCATTATATCTTTTACATTCATTATAACTTTTACATTCATTATAGCTTTTAATTCAACATATCTTTACATTCATTATGCAATACATTCATTATATCTTTTACATTCATTATATCTTTTTATATCTATTATAGCTTTTTCATTCATTATAGCTTTTACATTCAGGGGGCTTTTACATTCATTATAGCTTTAATCAAATATTTTACATTCATTATAAAAAAAACACATTATAGATTTTACATTCATTATATCTTTTACATTCAAAAAAAATAGGTTTTACATCATAATATGTTTTACACTTATTATATCTTTTCATCTGCAATGTAATTTTATTCAAAATAAAAAAAATTACCAAGACTGGTTCAATTAAAAGCTCAAAATTTCATAAATTAAAAAAATATTTGTGTGTAGACACCCATCCCTTAATGACGAAACATAATATAATGAGCTTAATTGTTGTATGTTAATCCAGTTATGATAGGGGAGGGGAGGTTTTAGTGGCCCAATTGGTATTAGGCGGGGGGAATGGCCGTCTTCAATAAAGACAGACAGAAATATTATTCTGGTTATAGACTTCATGGAGACATACAACTAGATCAGAGTTCAGTGTTTGAACTTAGTAAGGTGGCTTTACCAAATGAATAAGTCTTAGAAATGGGACAATCAACCTTTTGAAATCACTGAAAGAGTTAAATTAGAAACCGCAAATCAAGGTAAAGTCGCTCAATGGTTAATGGAATATAAATCAAAAGCCATCTAAACGCGCCATCAACGCTTTATTAAGGTGGTATGTTGAAAATACACAAAGATGCCAGGAAATTGGTGGGAATCACTAACGCCAACAGAGATACGCCGCATACACTGTGTCAAATAAAGCGAAGGGTCAACAGTTGTAGTTTAGCTAAATAAAAATGAGCAATGCAACATAAAATACCATCACCACAGTATTTCAAATAAGTTTGTTTATGCAGTTGTTTTATTCAAAAAAAGGAAAATAAAAAGAAGCAAAATGCACTAGTGTGTTAAGTGATAATAATGGACAACGACCAATCGAGATAGAATCTAATGAAAAATGTGTTGGTCAAAATACATGGCGGATTGTATTTCCTCCGACACAGTAAGTGGTTTATAAAAAAGGGGAACAGCCAAAGTAAGGTAAAAAAAAAAAAACTTAAGTTTTTAATAGTTTGTTTTAATTCAATATATAGGGAAGGATAAATAAGCTGATTCATACGACAACATGGTCATTTAAAGTAGTTCATGTTTTCATTTTAAGAGTATAAAGCGCTTAAGTATTACATTTGTTTTTACTCATTTCCATTTGTTCATGTGTTATCTTTACTTGCAACTTTTTGTAGCTCAGACCAGTTATCTTTAATTGCAACTTTCTGTAGCCCGTATTATCTTTACTTGCAACTTTTCTGTAGCTCAGACCAGTTGTGTTATCTTTATCAAACTTTCTGTAAATCAAGAATTAGCTTTGCTGAAAAAAATTTATCGAAACTTTCTAACTGAGAGACCAGTTATCTTTACTTGCAACTTTCTGTAACTCAGACCAGTTCAATTGTTTCTGTAGCTCAGACCAGTTCATTTGTTTCTGTAGCCCAGACCAATTCATTTGTGTTTTTCACACTAACTAGTGTATAAATGTGTTACATGAATTAGTTCCGTGTATTCAAGTGAAACAAACTATATAGAGCATACATGTTGACATAGATCTGTCTCGCTATGAGACTGTCATGTACAGTGAACCATCACTTATGTGTTGTAATAAATGAATCTATTCTTGTGTATGTCAGTAGTCTCTGATAAAGACTGTAGTGGATATCTGTAGTGAAACTTTCATTGCTCTATTATTGTATCTCAGCTATAAAGAAAAGCAATCTTACATTTAAATTCATGGTTATCTAAACATTTTTCTGTAAAGGCTCCAAGAATTCGATAGCTCTTATGAGTTTTTCAAGGTATCAGAGTTAGGGACCTATTGTCCTATCAGAGAGAGAGAGAGAGAGATCTATTGTCCTATCAGAGAGAGAGAGAGAGAGCTATTGTCCTATCAGAGAGAGAGAGAGACCTATTGTCCTATCAGAGAGAGAGAGAGACCTATTGTCCTATCGGAGAGAGAGAGAGAGAGACCTATTGTCATATCAGATTTAGGGACCCATTGTTATAGAGGAGTGAGAGACCTATTGTCCCATCAGAGGGAGACCTATTGTCCTATCAGATTGAGAAACATATTGTCCTATCAGATTGAGAGACATATTGTCCTATCAAAGTGAGAGACCTATTGTGCTATCATAGTTGGGGACCTATAGACCTATCATAGTCCGGGACCTATTGTCCTATCAGAGAGAGAGAGACCTATTGTCCTATCAGAGAGAGAGAGAGAGAGACCTATTGTCCTATCAAAGTGAGAGACCTATTGTCCTATCAAAGTGAGAGACATATTGTCCCATCAAAGTGAGAGACCTGTTGTCCTATCATAGTTGGGACCTGTTGTCCTATCAGAGTGAGAGATCTATTGTCCTATCAGAGAGATCTATTGTCCTATCAGATTTAGGGACGTAGTGTGATATCAGTTAGAGAATTTCTGTCTAATTAGATTTAAATACCTCCTGTCCTATTAGAGGCCGCCATATTTTCAAGGTAAGATATTTAAAAAGTTCACACCCACATAAGATATTTAAAAAGTTCACACCCACATAAGATATTTAAAAAGTTCACACCCACATAAGATATTTAAAAAGTTCACACCCAGCTTCAGTTTTAATTATCTAATTACTCCCTTCTCCACCCTACACACACTCACATACAGTACATACCAGTACACACTTCCTGTTTGTATGTTTTTACACAGACATCACATACAATACATACCAGTACCCAATTCCTGTTTGTATGTTTTATAGAAATGAAATCCCCATTGATAATAAGTTGAAAGTTTAATCTCCCAGTCATTGCTGACAGAAAAAAATAAAAAATACGGTTAGATTCTTGAGGAAAAAACTTTTCAATGAACGTTGGACCATCACAATGCATCACGCAAAATCACCTTCATAATACGTACACTGATTGTTTCAATGGTCATGAAATGAGGAAATCTGATGTCTAGTTTGTTCCAAATAATTGCGTCATCAAATATTTCTCACTGGGATAACAATTTCTGGCTATGTCATTATGACCTTTAAATGTTATCAATAACTATGGCGGCTTGAATCGGTTACGACAGTGGTTCCCAATGTGGGTTACACGTACCCCAGGGGATATTTCTCAACAGTTTGGTGGTGGTATGCACAACGCCGGGCTGAGAACATGCATGACTCAAGAGAAAAGAATGAAGGGAAACCATGATCGTATTTTATTGGGGGTAGAACCACATACCAGAAGCGAAGTGAGGAGGGGCAAAGAGCGCTTGCGCCAGGGCATTTTTACCTTTAATTACCTTTGTAGTGCCCCCCTTCGAAAACCATATTATATTATAAAGTAAACCACACCATTTGAAAATCGTCCTGAACCTCGGAGCCCGAGGACATATATGCCCTCCCCCTAGTTTGGTTGCTTACTGGAACCATATCACTTTGCGTGTAAGAAAAGGTCAATATCGACGTCGCTATCTGTTCCTTAGTAACGTTAATAGGTTGAGTGTGTAGGATTGTCATCATATTCGTCTGCTTTAGCAGACTTCATAACTAGTTTGATAAAAATATCTCCATGAAATGATTGAAAAATTATAAAATTAGAAATCAACTAATCTGTATTGACGTAGGCCTACTCTGATACATTCTATGAATATATTCCGTCAAAGAAAGATTATTCTTTTTAAATCCATTTTGTCGGACATGATCAGCAGACAAAGGGCCCATTTTACGATATCCTAAAAATGAATGACTTTCACAATCATTCATTGAAAATTGTCATTTTACCGTACGGAAAAAAAAGAGAAATATCCTCCTCAGACAAAGATTTATTTTCAGTGGAGCTAAGATCAATTGCTGTTACAAAGACAGTCGAATATAACACTATTAATGTATTTTTTAATTTCATTATTACATGTTTTCTTTGTTACATGAGTAAACACAATAATACTACCTTTTCATATAAAATATCAAAATGATTGTTTTTGGATTGGAGTAATTAAAGCTTTTGTTACATAAAAATAACAGGTGATTAGTTGTGAGTCGATATTATCGTGTTGCTATACTCACCCTCTACACATTCCTTTTTTAAACACATGTCTATATTCACCCTCTACACATTTATATTCACCCTCTACACATTCACACGTGTCTACACTCATCCTCTGCACATTCACAGTGTCTATATTCACCCTCTACACATTCACACGTGTCTATATTCACCCTCTACACATTCACACATGTCTATATTCACCCTCTACACATTTACACGTGTCTACACTCATCCTCTGCACATTCACACGTGTCTATATTCACCCTCTACACATTCACACATGTCTATATTCACCCTCTGTACACAATCAACGTGTCTATATTCACCCTCTACACATTCGCACTTGTCTATATTCACCCTCTACACATTCACACATGTCTATATTCACCCTCTACACATTCACACGTGTCTACACTCACCCTCTGCACATTCACACGTGTCTATATTCACCCTCTACACATTCACACATGTCTATATTCACCCTCTACACATTCACACATGTCTATATTCACCCTCTACACATTCACACGTGTCTATATTCACCCTCTACACATTCACACATGTCTATATTCACCCTCTACACATTCACACATGTCTATATTCACCCTCTACACATTCACACGTGTCTATATTCACCCTCTACACATTCACACTTGTCTATATTCACCCTCTACACATTCACACATGTCTATATTCACCCTCTACACATTCACACATGTCTATATTCACCCTCTACACATTCACACTTGTCTATATTCACCCTCTACACATTCACACATGTCTATATTCACCCTCTACACATTCACACGTGTCTATATTCACCCTCTACACATTCACACATGTCTATATTCACCCTCTACACATTCACACGTGTCTACACTCATCCTCTGCACATTCACACGTGTCTATATTCACCCTCTACACATTCACAAATGTCTATATTCACCCTCTACACATTCACACTTGTCTATATTCACCCTCTACACATTCACACATGTCTATATTCACCCTCTACACATTTACACTTGTCTACACTCACCCTCTACACATTCACACGTGTCTACACTCATCCTCTGCACATTCACACGTGTCTATATTAACCCTCTATACATTCAAACTTGTCTATATTCCCCCTCTACACATTCACACATGTCTATATTCACCCTCTACACATTCACACATGTCTATATTCACCCTCTACACATTCACACGTGTCTATATTCACCCTCTACACATTCACACATGTCTATATTCACCCTCTACACATTCACACGTGTCTACACTCACCCTCGGCACATTCACACGTGTCTATATTCACCCTCTTCACATTCACACATGTCTATATTCACCCTCTACACATTCACACGTGTCTATATTCACCCTCTACACATTCACACATGTCTATATTCACCCTCTACACATTCACACATGTCTATATTCACCCTCTACACATTCACACTTGTCTATATTCACCCTCTACACATTCACACATGTCTATATTCACCCTCTACACATTCACACGTGTCTACACTCATCCTCTGCACATTCACACGTGTCTATATTCACCCTCTACACATTCACACTTGTCTATATTCACCCTCTACACATTCACACATGTCTATATTCACCCTCTACACATTTACACGTGTCTACACTCATCCTCTGCACATTCACACGTGTCTATATTCACCCTCTACACATTCACACATGTCTATATTCACCCTCTACACATTCACACATGTCTATATTCACCCTCTACACATTCACACTTGTCTATATTCACCCTCTACACATTCACACATGTCTATATTCACCCTCTACACATTCACACGTGTCTACACTCACCCTCGGCACATTCACACGTGTCTATATTCACCCTCTACACATTCACACATGTCTATATTCACCCTCTACACATTCACACTTGTCTATATTCACCCTCTACACATTCACACATGTCTATATTCACCCTCTACACATTCACACGTGTCTACACTCACCCTCTGCACATTCACACGTGTCTATATTCACCCTCTACACATTCACACATGTCTATATTCACCCTCTACACATTCACACGTGTCTACACTCATCCTCTGCACATTCACACGTGTCTATATTCACCCTCTACACATTCACACATGTCTATATTCACCCTCTACACATTCACACGTGTCTATATTCACCCTCTACACATTCACACGTGTCTATATTCACCCTCTACACATTCACACATGTCTATATTCACCCTCTACACATTCACACATGTCTATATTCACCCTCTACACATTCACACGTGTCTATATTCACCCTCTACACATTCACACATGTCTATATTCACCCTCTACACATTCACACGTGTCTACACTCATCCTCTGCACATTCACACGTGTCTATATTCACCCTCTACACATTCACACATGTCTATATTCACCCTCTACACATTCACACATGTCTATATTCACCCTCTACACATTCACACGTGTCTACACTCATCCTCTGCACATTCACACGTGTCTATATTCACCCTCTACACATTCACACGTGTCTATATTCACCCTCTACACATTCACACATGTCTATATTCACCCTCTACACATTCACACGTGTCTATATTCACCCTCTACACATTCACACATGTCTATATTCACCCTCTACACATTCACACGTGTCTACACTCACCCTCGGCACATTTACACGTGTCTATATTCACCCTCTACACATTAACACGTGTCTATATTCACCCTCTACACTTTCACACTTGTCTATATTCACCCTCTACACATTCACACATGTCTATATTCACCCTCTACACATTCACACGTGTCTACACTCATCCTCTGCACATTCACACGTGTCTATATTCACCCTCTACACATTCACACATGTCTATATTCACCCTCTACACATTCACACGTGTCTATATTCACCCTCTGCACATTCACACGTGTCTATATTCACCCTCTACACATTCACACTTGTCTATATTCACCCTCTACACATTCACACATGTCTATATTCACCCTCTACACATTCACACGTGTCTACACTCACCCTCGGCACATTCACACGTGTCTATATTCACCCTCTACACATTCACACATGTCTATATTCACCCTCTACACATTCACACATGTCTATATTCACCCTCTACACATTCACACTTGTCTATATTCACCCTCTACACATTCACACGTGTCTACACTCATCCTCTGCACATTCACACGTGTCTATATTCACCCTCTACACATTCACACATGTCTATATTCACCCTCTACACATTCACACATGTCTATATTCACCCTCTACACATTCACACTTGTCTATATTCACCCTCTACACATTCACACATGTCTATATTCACCCTCTACACATTCACACGTGTCTACACTCACCCTCGGCACATTCACACGTGTCTATATTCACCCTCTACACATTCACACATGTCTATATTCACCCTCTACACATTCACACATGTCTATATTCACCCTCTACACATTCACACTTGTCTATATTCACCCTCTACACATTCACACGTGTCTACACTCATCCTCTGCACATTCACACGTGTCTATATTCACCCTCTTCACATTCACAAATGTCTATATTCACCCTCTACACTTTCACACTTGTCTATATTCACCCTCTACACATTCACACATGTCTATATTCACCCTCTACACATTTACACTTGTCTACACTCACCCTCTACACATTCACACGTGTCTACACTCATCCTCTGCACATTCACACGTGTCTATATTAACCCTCTATACATTCAAACTTGTCTATATTCCCCCTCTACACATTCACACATGTCTATATTCACCCTCTACACATTCACACATGTCTATATTCACCCTCTACACATTCACACTTGTCTATATTCACCCTCTACACATTCACACATGTCTATATTCACCCTCTACACATTCACACGTGTCTACACTCACCCTCGGCACATTCACACGTGTCTATATTCACCCTCTACACATTCACACATGTCTATATTCACCCTCTACACATTCACACATGTCTATATTCACCCTCTACACATTCACACTTGTCTATATTCACCCTCTACACATTCACACATGTCTATATTCACCCTCTACACATTCACACGTGTCTACACTCATCCTCTGCACATTCACACGTGTCTATATTCACCCTCTACACATTCACACATGTCTATATTCACCCTCTACACATTCACACGTGTCTACACTCATCCTCTGCACATTCACACGTGTCTATATTCACCCTCTATACATTCACACTTGTCTATATTCACCCTCTACACATTCACACATGTCTATATTCACCCTCTACACATTTACACGTGTCTACACTCATCCTCTGCACATTCACAGTGTCTATATTCACCCTCTACACATTCACACGTGTCTATATTCACCCTCTACACATTCACACATGTCTATATTCACCCTCTACACATTCACACGTGTCTATATTCACCCTCTACACATTCACACATGTCTATATTCACCCTCTACACATTCACACGTGTCTACACTCACCCTCGGCACATTTACACGTGTCTATATTCACCCTCTACACATTAACACGTGTCTATATTCACCCTCTACACTTTCACACTTGTCTATATTCACCCTCTACACATTCACACATGTCTATATTCACCCTCTACACATTTACACGTGTCTACACTCATCCTCTGCACATTCACACGTGTCTATATTTACCCTCTACACATTCACACATGTCTATATTCACCCTCTACACATTCACACATGTCTATATTCACCCTCTACACAATCAACGTGTCTACACTCATCCTCTGCACATTCACACGTATCTACACTCAGCATGTACACAACCAATGAAACCAAGTTGACAAACTACGTTCTAGAGTTTTTGTTCTGTAATAAACCAATCAAGACAATACAAAAACCACACACTGTATGCTACCTTCATACTGCTTTAAGTACATGTGTACAGTCAATTCAACATGTTTATAAACATTGAATAGATTCATTGTGACACTAGGTCATTGGCAGCTCTACGTTTGAACTGAACTGTGAGCTGCAGTAGATGATGGTTAAATAAAACTTTCCAAACTTTTTTGAATTTTTTTTTGCTCATTGAATCATTGGATAAAACTTACTTTTAGAGATGGTAAGGTTTTTATTTTACATTTTACACTTACATTTAAGACAATTTTTACCATTCAATAATTTGCATATTTTTTTTTTACATTGTAAACTAATCATTAATATATTAACATTTATAAAAATAGCTCCACTCTCTCTCTCCCTCTCTCCCTTTCTCCCTCTCTCTCTCTCTATCTCTCTATCTATCTATCTCTCTCTCTCTCTCTTTCTCTCTCTCTCCCTCTCTCCCTCTCTCACTCTCTCTATCTCTCTATCTATCTATCTCTCTCTCTTTCTCTCTATCTCTCTATTTCTCTCTCTCTCTCTCTTTCTCTCTCTCTCTCTCTGTATAGTTTTCACCAGGAGCGTCATTACAGATTCGGCTAAGGAGAGGGGGTAGTTTTGGCGCATTGGTGAGCCTCACGGCTAAAAATTTTGGCGTTTTTTTTTTTATTGGCGTACATAAAAAATACTCATTAAATTTTATCCTGATACAGAGATAAGGAATTAAATTTATTTGACATTTTTTAACAATAATAATTGTCTGACTTGATATGGTCGGGTTTATTTCTCGTGAAAAACATCAAGTAACACTAACAATACAGTGCATAAGACACGTGAGGTGAAAGTAAACTTGAATATCATCAACCAATTCTTAAATATTATTTTAAATACTTCAAGTACAAAGGAGGCGAGTGTGTGAATATATGATTGTACTAAAAAAAGGGTATGTGTGTGTGTGTGTGTTTGTGTGTGTGTGTGTTTATGGGTGCTTGTTTGTGTGTGTGCTTGTGTGTGTGTTTTTGTATGTGTTTGTGTGTGTGTGTTTGTGTGTTTGTGTGTGTGTGTTTGAGTGTGGTTTTTTTATGTGTTTGTATGTGTGTGTACTTGTTTGTGTGTGTGTGTTTGTGTTTGTGTGTGTGGTTGTTTGTGTGTGTGTTTGTGTGTGGTTGTTTATATGTTTGTATGTGTGTGTGGTTGTTTGTGTGTGTATTTGTGTGTGTGTTTGTGTGTTTTTGTGTGTGTTTGTGTGTGGTTGTTTGTGTGTTGGTGTATGTGTTTGTGTGTGGTTGTTTGTGTGTGTGTGTTGTGTGTGTTTGTGTTTGTGTGTGTTTGTGTTTGTGTGTGTGGTTGTTTGTGTGTGTGTTTGTGTGTGGTTGTTTATGTGTTTGTATGTGTGTGTGGTTGTTTGTATGTGTATTTGTGTGTGTGTTTGTGTGTTTTTGTGTGTGTTTGTGTGTGGTTGTTTGTGTGTTTGTGTATGTGTTTGTGTGTGTTTGTTTGTGTGTGTTTGTATGTATGTGTGTATTATGTGTGTTGTTGTGTGTTTGTGTTAGTCAGGGCTCGATTTACCGCCGGGGATGCCGGGGATATCCCCGGCACTGAGAACTGTCATCCCCGGCTATGCATTAGCTAATTTCAGCCTTGCCGGGGATGAATTCATTGACATTCTTCCCCGGCTCTGCAGAAATTTTTTTTCAGCTTCGGCACTGGTTTTTTCTTAAATCGAGCACTGGTGTTAGTGTGTTAGTGTGTGTGTGTGTGTCCCTGTATGTATGTATTTTCACTACGATACAGCCATCTAGAATGTCACTCTCTGTAATATAACGTTTTAAAATACATTAAATCTAACGAAATTATTTTTTTACATAATTTACAAAACGCAGACAGCACATTTTTAAGATTGTATACAAATATTATACATAATTAGTAGGGAGCGACCGATATGCCTTTTTACCGATAGTCCGATACCGATATTTCCCCCCAGCATTTTTACCGATACCGATACCGATATTTTCTTTTTAGGGGCTGTCCATTATTTATGTCAACAATTTTTTGGCGATTTTTACCCCCCCCCCTTGTCAACAACTTGTCAAACTTCCAGAGACCCCCCTATAAAATTACGTCAACATTTGATTACCCCCCCCTAAAAAAGGTAGCTTCCAAAATGTTTATGTGGCAAAATTAGTAGGAATATAGTAAGTTTAATTAAAATACTGAATGTTAAGCGAGTGTGTAACACAAAACTACAAACGCTGCTTAATTTTCCTATTTATTAAGTAATTATATTAAATTTAAAAAAGTAACATTGTTGACGTCAACTTTTCTTGACCTCCCCCCCTCCCCCTTGTCAACAATTGTCAAAAATTTTCTGACCCCCCCTCCCCCCTATTTTGTTGACGTAATTAATGGACATCCCCTTAAGCAACAACAATGCCAAACACGTGTTATTCTCGTGCTATATGACGTATTTCAAGCCAAGTTCACATATTTTGTAACACTTCACCCACGCCTGTCTTGTTTACCCCCCCCCCAGGTACCGATATTTTTTTTAATCAACAACAATGCCAAACACGTGTTTCTCTCATGCCACAGCTAATGACGTATGTCAACCCATGCTTACCCCTTCCCTGTCATATTTCGTGATACTTCGCCCACAGGTAAGTCTTGTTCCCCCCCCCAACTTCCCATCCCAACAAAAAATACACACAGATGTTCACTAATTGTATCATTCAAGGTCATACATTAGAATTAAGAAATGCCAATCCTATTGTTTCAAGGTCATATCTCTGAGGAAGACTTGACAATTTCTGTGTACGGGTTTTTTTTTCCTTTTTTTTTAAACCTTGTCTGATCTGGTTATTGAATTGGGTTATTTACTGATTTTTTTTTCTGCAACTCTGTTGTGAAAAAAAAAATGTATCGGCAGCCAAAAAACGGCCGGTCCGACAGTTAACCCATAGTGCCAATATCGGTTCGACTATCGGTCGCTCCCTACAACAATCGGTCGATCCGATATTAACCCATAGTGCCAATATCGGTCCGATACCGATAGCGATCCGATTATCGGTCGCTCCCTAATAATTAGTGATTCCTTTTTCAAAAACAATAAAAAAAAAGAAATCATGGATTCCGGTGGGAGGGGCAAATTCCCTGGGCAGGGGCAATAGCCCACAGAGACATAGAAAAAAAAACTATAGTTCTAACAGAAACATTGTAAAAACTATAGTTCTAACAGAGACATTTTTAAAAAAAACTATAGTTCTAACAGAGACATTTTTAAAAAAATACTATAGCTCTAACAGAAACATATTTTAAAACTATAGTTTTAACAGAGACAATGTTGTGTTCACAGCTGTAATTTCAACGTAGATATTGTAAAACTATTTTTCTAGCATAGATATTTTACAAAGCTGTAGTTCTAACTTAGATATTGTTCAATGTAGTTGAGTAAGCGTTAATTTATTGGTTTAACAAACACACAATAGTACAAGCGTGTACACCAGTGTCAGTGTAGTGTTACACCTGTTGGTATTCAATATAAATATTTCATTAGATGTTGGCCTCAATACATGGGTAACCAGGAAAAGTGACCGGGCAATGGGGCCTAGGAAAAGTGACTGGGCTATGGGGCCTAGGAAAAGTGACCGGGCAATGGGGACTTGAGAAAGGTGACCGGACTATGGGGACCTGGGAAAAGTGACTGGGCTATGGGGCCTAGGAAAAGTGACTGGGCTATGGGGCCTAGGAAAAGTGACTGGGCTATGGGGCCTAGGAAAAGTGACTGGGCTATGGGGCCTAGGAAAAGTGACCGGACAATGGGGACTTGAGAAAGGTGACCGGACTATGGGGACCTGGGAAAAGTGACTGGGCTATGGGGCCTAGGAAAAGTGACTGGGCTATGGGGCCTAGGAAAAGTGACTGGGCTATGGGGCCTAGGAAAAGTGACCGGGCAATGGGGACTTGAGAAAGGTGACCGGACTATGGGGACCTGGGAAAGGTGACATGACTATCTTATAAGCTTAGGCAACTCTGGGTTACAGGAAAACAATTCTCCTCAGTTATTGATTAATCAAGTGTAAAGTTCACTTACCCCTGTTTTAAACAGTTTGTTCATCCATGCGTGACTATGTGTGTGACCCGTAACTGTTGACACACTTTTCTGCGCATTTTGTGAGTAGTGCGCCTGAAATAAGCCAAACATTGTGTGAAATGATTCCATTAAATGTTGATCTGATTCACACTTACTTATCGTTGCTGTTGGATTGATTCACTCTAGCATTAGATATTGATTGAATTCAAACTCAGTCCTCAGCTACCGGTGATGTTCGATTAATTCACTCTAGCATTAGATATTGATTGATTTCAACCTCAGTCCTCAGCTACCGGTGATGTTGGAATGATTCACTCTAGCATTAGATATTGATTGATTTCAACCTCAGTCCTCAGTTACCGGTGCTTTTGGATTGATTCACTCTAGCATTAGATATTGATTGATTTCAACATCAGTCCTCAGCTACCTGTGATGTTGGATTGATTCAATCTCACGTTGGTAATCGTATTTCAATATTTACAAAGAAAATTTGGAAAACGTTTTGATTTACAAAAGCAACATCTTCTATATAATTCGTTACCTTTGAAATAAATATTTTGTGTGACCGTTTATGAATTATCAACCTAGATTGTGTAGATCGTAATGAGATATTTCTACTACACAATATATCAGCCTAGATTGTGTAGATCGTAATGAGATATTTCTACTACACATTATATCAGACCAAGGGCACGCCCAGGGCTGTACACTTTTGTTTCATGTATGTGCGTGTGTGTGTGTAAAGTGCCGTTGTCAGCCAATCTATGACCCCTCTTTGAACTCTCTCTTATGGTAAAGAGCCGAGACTTTGGTTCCTAAGGGCTCGTGAGATGAAACCTGCTGTGTCTCTCAACTCCTGGAGAGTACCATATAGCCCGATGGACAGCGGTCTTCCCGACTCGTCCAGCCTGTAAGCCTCCAGACGTGGACACTCGCGCAGTAAGTGATCCACTATTTCCTCTTCCTCTCTGCTGTGTCGACTACGGGAGTCGTATTCGGGTCACATGCTCCCAACATAAGCACCAATCGGACAATGCCCAGTTCGAAACTGGGCAATTAAGGCCTGTTCGTCTCTCCGAAGCCTCCACCACGGGTCGGATTTGGAAATCTAGGGCCCCTAACAATCTCCATCAACTGGGGCCCCTCTAATCTGAAACATCCACCAATTGCTACATCGTTTTAAACAGTTTACAGTACATGATGGTACAAAGGAAAGTAGGTCATGACATGTACTGTGGTTACAGCACACCCCTTGTGTGTACCAGTGGCGTAGCGAGCCTAAATCGCGCCCGGGGCACAATACCTTTTTAGCGCCCCCCCCATTCGAAAATCGTATAATATTATATGTAAAATATACCATTAGGTGCCCCTTTGTGTGTAGCCCACCCTCGCTACGCCACTTGTGTGTACAATGGTACCTTTAACATGTGTCGTATGTAAATGAACCAGCCTGTAATAGTCACCAACACTGGTGTATCAGGGGGAGGTAAACGCGATCAAAGTCACGTCGTCCCTTTATTTGAATGGGACAAGTTATTTCCCCTGCACTTATTGCGACACTTCTGTTGATCATTATCTTCAAGTTTCTCGCTTTCCTTCCTGTATTGGCTACATGTCAGCGGCTCTCAACATTATTGGCGACTGTACCCCAAAGGATGTGACAGTATGTCTGCCGGTACCCCAAAGGATGTGACAGTATATCTGCCGGTACCCCAAAGGATGTGACAGTATATCTGCCGGTACCCCAAAGGATGTGAAAGTATGTCTGCCGGTACCCCAAAGGATGTGAAAGTATGTCTGCCGGTATCCCAAAGGATGTGACAGTATATCTGCCGGTACCCCAAAGGATGTGAAAGTATGTCTGCCGGTACCCCAAAGGATGTGAAAGTATGTCTGCCGGTACCCCAAAGGATGTGACAGTATATCTGCCGGTACCCCAAAGGATGTGACAGTATGTCTGCCGGTACCCCAAAGGATGTGAAAGTATGTCTGCCGGTACCCCAAAGGATGTGACAGTATGTCTGCCGGTACCCCAAAGGATGTGAAAGTATGTCTGCCGGTACCCCAAAGGATGTGAAAGTATGTCTGCCGGTACCCCAAAGGATGTGAAAGTATGTCCGCCGGTACCCCAAAGGATGTGAAAGTATGTCTGCCGGTACCCCAAAGGATGTGAAAGTATGTCTGCCGGTACCCCTCATTTCGTAAGCTCATAATAAATGTATTTATGGAATATCCTCACCTTTCTGATGCGATACTTTGGCACGTGGTTTGGTGATGAGTTACGCACAATACCAGCGACTAGTGATGGCTTCCGGCGACTAATGGTGACTGACTACTGGCGACTGCCGGCGACTAGTGGTGACTGACGACTACCGGCGACTACCGGCGACTAGTGGTGACTGACGACTACTGGCGACTGCCGGCGACTAGTGGTGACTGACTACTGGCGACTGCCGGCGACTAATGGTGACTGACTACTGGCGACTGCCGGCGACTAGTGGTGACTGACTACTGGCGACTGCCGGCGACTAGTGGTGACTGACTACTGGCGACTGCCGGCGACTAGTGGTGACTGACTACTGGCGACTGCCGGCGGCTAGTGGTGACTGACGACTACTGGCGACTACCGGCGACTAGTGGTGACTGACGACTACTGGCGACTGCCGGCGACTAGTGGTGACTGACTACTGGCGACTTCCGGCGACTAGTGGTGACTACTGATGAAAACTATGGTCTTCTTTAAACTCTTGGTGGTTTAAAACAAAAACTAAATGTTGCTGGTTACCCCGGCTTAATCTTTCCCCGTACCCCGGCTTAACCTTTCCCCGTATCCCGCCTTAACCTTTCCCCGTACCCCGACTTAACCTTTCCCCGTACCCCGGCTTAAGGTAACCTTTCCCCGTACCCAGGCTTAACCTTTCCCCGTACCCTTGCTTAAGGTAACCTTTCCCCGTATCCCACCTTAACCTTTCCCCGTACCCCTGCTTAAGGTAACCTTTCCCCGTATCCCACCTTAGCCCTGCTTAACATTTCCCAGTATCCCTGGTTAACCTTTCCCCGTACCCAGGCTTAACATTTCCCCGTATCCCTAGTTAACCTTTCCCCGTACCCAGGCTTAACATTTCCCAGTATCCCTGGTTAACCTTTCCCCGTACCCAGGCTTAACATTTCCCCGTATCCCTGGTTAACCTTTCGCCCTATCACTACTTAACCTTCTGCCTAACCCAGGCTTAACCTTTAGCCTAACCCCGACTTAACCTTTCCCCGTACCCCCTTGGAGTAAACGTACTACATGTGGGCCCAAGGCTGCCAACTTGGGTTTTTCAATTTCAGATCTAGAGACTTGTCAGCCAACTAAATATAAATTTAAAAAAAAAAACATTATAGTTAATATATTTCGTTTTTTTTTTATTTTCTATTGTGCATATCTCAAGATATTTTAATCATTTTATTACCGCTGTTGTGTTGTAGTCAACATTTTTGTAGTAGGTTTTCTGTACTTGTATTTTGAATTTGTTCTCTTTAGTTTTCTATTGATTAATAAATCTTTAAGTTTAGAGAGTTTAACAAGTTAATGAATGCAAAATGCATCATTACATTCATTAAAAAGTACTTTGTGTTTTATTTTTATTGTTTCTGCAACAACAAGATCATATTAAATAACAGCCTTAAATTTTTTTTAGAAATTATGGTTTTTTCATAGATTAAAATTTGATCACCTATATATTTAGGCCCAGCTTTTTGTATAGCCTTCATTAGATTTAGGCCTAGCCTACTTAAGATTTAGGCTCAGCCAACTTTTATTTACATCTTGTATTTAAACCATCCGATGTAACTCTTGCAAGCAGCGATGGTGTAAATCGTTGTCATTCTTTTCTTTGTTCTGATAACTCGGTGAGATATAATACAACACTATAATCTCTAGTGGGGATTGGAAATACCATAATATTGTGTAAAGTTTAATGTTAATCGTATTATCTCAAGTGGAGATTAAAGGAAGCACTCTAGCGAGGCCTATGGCGACGAACCATTTTAAATTGATGTCACGTGATTTATACCGTGTGGGAACTCAAAGAGTCGCCGTGACTTATTTAGCTATTTATCTGTTCTTTTGGCTCTACAGACCATGTGACGAAATATCTTAGATCCAATAAATTTATGGTGCCCTTCTTTCATTCCTACCATCGCCGATAGTGCAATGGCTACGGAGGCACCACAGGAGATATAGCAGGGACTTACACCATCCCCTGAAATATCCATTGGTCCTTACCGGAGATCGATCCTGGGACATTCAAGTCGACAGACCAGCGCTTTACCGTACAACCATCCCTCCCTATCTTGTAACCTCATCCCTCCCTATCTTGTAACCTCACCCCTTCCTACTCTGTGTTCTGTCTTTTATCCCGCATCCCTTCTCCCACTGACGACCTTAGTTTATAGTTGTAATTGAAATTCTGGAATTTTTCCCCACCATTCTAAATTATGTATTCCCCTGTTCTATAATGTTCCTATAATGTTCCACCTCAAAAACACATATTCTTTATTATCTTTTTCACTCTATATTGTGCAGTCACTCTTCCTTATTCTGTCTTATCTCTCCTTCCCTAATACATGTTATATTTCCATCCATTCCCTTATCTGTATATAATCAATGATCGGGTGGCGAGCAGGGCTCTTCTTTCATCTCCAACATGACATGATGGCACCAAGGGACACATGGAGGGAACTACTTATAATGTTATATATACATAAGTGTCAAACATATCTTTGACAATTGGGTGTTAATTAAAAACAAACTGACTTATATAGCGGAATATCATTCCTAAAATATGGTTATTATCATTATCAAAATATGTCATTTAATTTTATCTAGCAATGAATAAAAGGAAGACGCTATTTGTAGTAAATATAGAAATGGAAAAAATGATTGAGATTCTAGTGTCACTGTTAAATGTATTAGTTGATAAACGCTAACAATAGTCAACTCATCATGGTGTTGATCTACACATTATATCGTTGATTTAAAAAAAACTACCAACTTTTATAATCTTACAGTCTATGCATAGGACTCTGTCAATACAGACCATTACTTCAGCGGGTGTCTTGTCTCTTTATTCTAAAGTTTTGTTTAAACTGTCAGCATTAGAAAACCTAAAATTTTATTCGGCTGTTATTTTGAAAGTTTATGGGTTGTGACTTTGTTTTAAAAGTCTGCTATTGCAGTTGTAGTCTTCTGTTTTGTTGTCAAAACCTAAAGTTTAGATCGTCCCAATTAGACAATTGTAGTCTTCTGTTTTGTTGTCAAAACCTAAAGTTTAGATCGTCCCAATTAGACAGTTGTAGTCTTCTGTTTTGTTGTCAAAACCTAAAGTTTAGATCGTCCCAATTAGACAATTGTAGTCTTCTGTTTTGTTGTCAAAACCTAAAGTTTAGATCGTCCCAATTAGACAGTTGTAGTCTTCTGTTTTGTTGTCAAAACCTAAAGTTTAGATCGTCTCAATTAGACAATTGTAGTCTTCTGTTTTGTTGTCAAAACCTAAAGTGTAGATCGTCCCAATTAGACAATTGTAGTCTTCTGTTTTGTTGTCAAAACCTAAAGTTTAGATCGTCCCAATTAGACAATTGTAGTCTTCTGTTTCGTTGTCAGCTACAATGCTCGCTTCCCATTTTTTCCGTTACATAATTATTATTTTTTTTTACTTTAGATTTTCTTCTCTTGTAAACATATTAAAATAATGAGTTACGTGTATACTGTGGACGTCAGGCATAAGTCTTTGCAGACATAAACACTCGAGCCCCCATACCTAGACCAAAAGGGACACATACCTAGACCTAAAGGGTTCCATACCTAGACTTAAAGGGCCACATACCTAGACCAAATGGGCCACACACCTAGACCAAAAAGGCCACATGCCTAGACCTAAAGAGGCCACATACTAGACCTAAAGGGTCACATACCTAGACCAAGTAATAAATGGCGAGACTTTGAACGTAACTTATATATTTATTCCCAACATAAAAACGTCATCTTTTGTATTTACTTCAAACTGTTTAGTATATATACATGTATTTATATTTGCCTAGAGCCATAACCCTAGGAACGGACCTGCCTGTGTATGACCATGACCAGATTTAACTAGTTCTGTGGAATACAAAATAATGTTAGTAAAAAAATGAAGCTGTACATAACAATTTACATGCAGCTCTATAACAAGTTAATAACAACTGGCATAAACACTGACATACCAACTAACATAAACACTGACATACCAACTAACATAAACACTGAAATACCAACTAACATAAACACTGACATACCAACTAACATAAACACTGACATACCAACTAAAAAATAAACACTGACATACCAACTAAAATAAACACTGACATACCAACTAACATAAACACTGACATACCAACTAAAATAAACACTGACATACCAACTAAAATAAACACTGACATACCAACTAAAATAAACACTGACATACCAACTAACATAAACACTGACATACCAACTAAAATAAACACTGACATACCAACTAAAATAAACACTGACATACCAACTAAAATAAACACTGACATACCAACTAAAATAAACAATGATATACCAACTAACATAAACACTGACATACCAACTAACATAAACACTGACATACCAACTAACATAACAGTAATGCTAGTCTTAATTAATTGACTAATAATGACATGATGCACTTATTTATTAAACTCAATTAATCATAGAAGAATCTTCTCTAAGTTATTAACATTAGAATTCTACATACTTCATCTCAAAGTTCTATATGTTACATATCAAAGTTCTATAGATCTATATGTTACATATCAAAGTTCTATAGTTCTATATGTTACATATCAAAGTTCTATGTTTTAAATCTTAAAGCTCCAGCATTATATCTTAAAATTTTACATATTACAAACTACTAATTACATCTCCAAGCTACACATATTTAATGAACATTTTTACATTAGGTCTAGATCTTTGATTCACTGCATAAGATGCCGTCTTATTTCACGTTCAGGTCACCAATTGTTTACTTTGAGTTTCTCCTACTTCAAGTAATATTGTAATCTGGGTCAAAGTTCAAGTTCAGTAAATGTAACTTATCGTTCTATCCAAAAACTTTGTATGTAAAAAATGAATAAATCGGCCCACTTGTCTAACTCGTCTGTACTCTCATTGAGTTATTTTTAGTTTCAATACACCGGATCTCAAAGCGTGGAACGTGACCCATCAATGGGTCAAGAATTGATTGGAATCTGCCCGCCAAAATGTATTATTGGTTAGTCGATCGGCAAAATATACAAGTAGTCAATCGATGGACAATATATACAAGTAGTCGTATCACCATATATACAATTAGTCGATCCACAATATATACAGGTAGTCAGTGGATCGACAATATATACAAGTAGTCGATCCAAAATATATACAAGGAGTCGATCCACAATATATAAAAGTAGTCAGTCGATTGACAATATATACAAGGAGTCGATCCACAATATATAAAAGTAGTCAGTCGATTGACAATATATACAAACAGTCGATCCACAATATATACAAGTAGTCGATTCAAAATATATACAAGAAGTCGATCCAATATATATACAAGTAGAAGATCAACAATATATACAAGTAGACGATCAACAATATATACAAGCAGTCGATCCAAAATATATACAAGAAGTCGATCCAATATATATGCAAGTAGACGATCAACAATATATACAAGTAGACGATCAACAATATATACAAGTAGACGATCAACAATATATACAAGTAGACGATCCACAATATATACAAGTAGACGATCCACAATATATACAAGTAGTCGATCAACAATAAATACAAGCAGTCGATCCACAATATCTACAAGCAGTCGATCAACAATATATACAGGTAGACGATCAACAATATATACAAGTAGACGATCAAAAATATATACAAGTAGACGATCAACAATATATACAAGTAGACGATCAACAATATATACAAGTAGACGATCAACAATATATACAAGTAGACTATCAACAATATATACAAGTAGACGATCAACAATATATACAAGTAGACGATCAACAATATATACAAGTAGATGATCAACAATAAATACAAGTAGACGATCAACAATATATACAAGAGACGATCAACAATATATACAAGAGACGATCCACAATATATACAAGTAGACGATCCACAATATATACAAGTAGACGATCAACAATATATACAAGTAGAAGATCAACAATATATACAAATAGACGATCAACAATATATACAAGTAGACGATCAACTATATATACAAGTAGACGATCAACAATATATACAAGTAGACGATCAGCAATATATACAAGTAGACGATCAACAATATATACAAGTAGACGATCAACAATATATACAAGTAGACGATCAACAATACATACAAGTAATTTAGATTTTATTTCTGTCAACCTTTCTTTCTTTAAGATGAGTGGCTATTTAGATCGAGGTTTGCCATGTCTGAAATGTATCCAGATATTATTTTAACTTTGTAAAAGTAAATAATTAACTAAGTATATTTGATTATTTTCTTATTAAGCTTCAATTTTTGCGTTCTATTATAACAGTAGTCCCCCAAAACCGGGGCCGAGGACCGGTTCGTTGATCAAATGTTACTGGTCCGCCCAAGAAACATGAAATTATTTCCTTGTAATTTACAGTGGTGTATTTTTCTAGGGAAAGTGCGACTTTCCATGGACTATAGCGGGTTAACTGGAAGTTGAGCGACAGTGAGCGGCAGTGGCATTGTAAATCAAAACAATCTAAAATATACCAGTAGCATTGTAAATCAAAGCAATCTAAAATATACCAGTAGCATTGTAAATCAAAACACTCTAAAATATACCAGTGGCATTGTAAATCAAAACAATCTAAAATATATCAGTGGCATTGTAAATCAAAACAATCTAAAATATATCAGTGGCATTGTAATCAAAACAATCTAAAATATATCAGTGGCATTGTAAATCAAAACAATCTAAAACATACCAGTGGCAATGTAAATCAAAACAATCTAAAATATACCAGTGGCAATGTAAATCAAAACAATCTAAAATATAAATAATCAATGTCTCCCCCCCTCCCCCGGGTTACGACGATATAATCAAAAGTCGACCGGTACGCAGCGAGAAAAAGGTTGGTGACCACTGTATTATAATATACAATGATTACGTCAACTGAAATGGTTCGTGGAAACACCTGGCACAGGCAACTTATAATTCCAATATTGATTATGTTAAAAGCATTTTGATTAGACTTGTCTTCAAGTTACATTTTGATTATAAAAGCGTATTTGTTTTAAAAGTTGTTTTTTTTTTAACTATCATGAAAATCGTCGTGAAAAGCAGGTTAAATGAAAGGTATAAAACATGACTAGAATTTGTTTAAAAATGCACTATTAGCTTTTTTTAAGTAAAAATACTATTGATACGTACCTATATGTTCATACATGACTTCATGGCAAATGATATTGTAGATAAGAAAGCACTCACCTGTAGCACTGTTGTCAACGTAGGTAACAAAGCACTCACCTGTAGCACTCTCGTCAACGTAGGTAACAAAGCACTCACCTGTAGCACTCTCGTCAACGTAGGTAACAAAGCACTCACCTGTAGCACTCTCGTCAACGTAGGTAACAAAGCACTCACCTGTAGCACTCTCGTCAACGTAGGTAACAAAGCACTCACCTGTGGCACACATGTCTACGTAGGTATCAAAGCACTCACCTGTGGCACACACGTCCTATGTAAAATCACTGTAGTGTAGAAACACTACATCACTTAATTTGGTGTCATTATCCTTCCAGAAAATGGCTGTAGTTATTGATTTGTCTTGGTTTGGCATTCACGTCTGCTCTACATTTCCTGTAAGGTTTGCGTTTGTTTTCCGAGCTACAAGAGGAATATTGAATTTCTTTTCTTTACTTCCCCGAGTCAGCTGACTGACACTGAGCACACTATTCTGTGTTTAACTTACCTAAGTAACTATATGTGTATTCAACATGATGTGTTCTGTACAGAAGCGTACTTAGTTACGCTGCATATATGCATAGAGTTAATGTATTCATTTAGTTATGTATTTCTCAGTTGGCGTCTTTTTTCATTTTAATATGTCGTTTTTAGCAAACATGACAAAGATTATTTTATTTTTATTTAATTAGACATAAATGCGTTTATAGACAACATGCAACTTGTTTTTAATATTTTCTCCTTTTCCATTTATTTATAAAAGGTTGATGACCTCAAGCTAACAAGTCATCAAATTAAAACTTGAGAAATTGAAATTTTTGTTTTGAGAACATTTTGCATGTAAATAATATCAGGATTTATAATCAAAGATTTAGGATTAAAGATTTTGTAATCTAAATATTGCAACATTAGAAGAGACTAGCATAATCCAAACCACAGTGTGAATTAGTGAACGTTGTTTGATCGCAGTGTTCTATTCATCATTAAATTACCATGGGAGATCTCAAAGGACATGCATTACCTGGAAGTTTGTTCATATTATACGGCCTTTGGTGGGCCGTGTGTGCGACTAAGAGATACTTTGTGTGTAGGAAAGTGGGGAGTAAGTACATCTCTACTGCCTCCTTCAACTGCCCCTGCCCCTGTGGGCCACTGGCCAGGTTGCCCATTGAAGGCGGTGTCAAATGTGCTCTGTCTTTTTTTGGAATGATGGCAGAACTCTTGTTTAATCTTCCGCAACCTTCAATGGGGATAGGTAAGTTGTTGTTTGATTTCTTCTTTCATATTTTAGGAAATAGTCATAGTTATTGCTGATAGCTAGGAACTGGTCTTAATTATTGCTGATAGCTAGGAACTGGTCTTAATTATTGCTGACAGCTTCAATGCTGAACAAAAAAAATAGAAGAAAAACTTGCAAAACTATTTTTGAATAACTCGACTACGGGTTTGGAAAATCATTAAATCCAATAAGAGAAGGTTATAGGGAATCGATGCCATCTAAGAGCAGGTTATAGGGAATTGATGCCATCTAAGAGCAGGTTATAAGGAATCGATGCCATCGGAAATCCAGCCTACTTATATTTCAATAAAATTTAACTTCTATATGAAAGCTGCGCATGCTGACTATTTCAGCTTTTAAATACAGTGGGTATTCGGTTAACGAACTTAATCCGTTCCACAATTATGTTCTCTATCCGAATCGTTCGTTAACCGATCATCGATTTACCATATATGTTAATGGAAATTCGATTAATTCGTTCTGGAGATCTTAAAGATTAAATAAAAAAAAAATTGTCATGTACAAGAATAATTTCTTAGTAAGTTTATTTATTACAAATATGATACATACATATAGTCTTACTTATTAATCAGTCCTTTTCCTTTCTTTGGACGTTAAAGAACATGTCCAATGTCGGTTGTTTTTCTCTCTCCTTCAGGACTTTCAGGAAATGATTGATAGCAATGTCGTTGTGGAGATCAGCAACCCTATTGACATCAGCTTGTTTAATGCCAGATCTCCTTTTAAATTTTGTAAACTAGCCAGTGGTAGCCTTTAATTCTAGATTTTCGGAGGACGACCCTGGAGTTTGTTCTTTCAATTTCTCAAAAAATTCTCCAGCCTTCTCTTGAATGATGGCCATTCTAGTTACATCTCTTTTAACCTCCCGTTCATTTATCCAAACTAAAAGCAAACTCTCGATTTTATCATGGATGACACTTTTTTTTTGCTTCTCAGATGTAATTTTCGTTACTCCTTTAGCGGCTTGAGTCTTCTTGATGATATCTTTTTTAGCTAGGATTGTGCCTACAGTAGACTAGGGTTCAAAGTCACGTAACGTTACGCGTAACTTACGGTAAATTACGCGTAATTTACGGTAACGTAATTTTGAAAATTACGCGTAAATTACGGTAATTTAAAAATTGCATATTTGACGGCAATTTTTAGTTGTTTCTGTGGCGATTAATTAATTCTGGTGATTAGTAGTAGCATCTACATCCGGCCGCAGGCCTAAACCGGAAGTATTCGTTTGGTAAAACATCGTAAACCGCACAGTAAATTGTTTGTTTGAATCGTTTCAGTAAACATAATAATTAAGTACACAATGCCGACATGAGCTGTATGGCAAGCGGCCTCAAGCCAAACGGGGAGGTTATAAAACCCAAAAATCCAAAAAAAAAAAAAATTTTCAACATTATCTATATATGTTCCAAATGACATGAAACGTATAGAAAACATTATTCCCTGACATGAAATTTTTTTTATTGTAATCCGGAAAAAAAATGTTTTAAAAAAATGTTCCATTGTAAAACCCAAACAAGGGGATCATTCTCATGACCATCACTACCACCAAAATAATGGGTGGTGGGGAGAGATGTGGGGAGAGCGGCGCAGGGTCATCATAATTACCGTATACACCGCAGACAACGCACACCACTATTTCGACAAGATAACTGCAAATCGGCAGACTCAGCTGTTTGACACCCCAACGGGTTTTCCAGGAAGCTAATTGAAACATTTTTAACAATACGCCTTTAATAATCAGTAATCATTACTTACAGAGGCAAAATCATCTTTCATGAAATGTGACCTAATAATTCACGTAATTCACACGTAAATTACGAGTGAAAACTAAGAATACATTAAAAATAAACCAACTAACTATCAGTGAGTAACATAAGGAACATCATTTTTCGAGTATACCTAATGGGGTACTAACAGCGAATGTAATGTATGCAAAAATGCATAATAGAAGTGAAAAGATAAGAAAACATCGGCTAACATACATCTACTAATAGCAATCAGTGCACATGGGCAACAAAATAAATTTAACATCTCATAAGCAATAAGGCACTAATGGTGTGCGTAATTCTCACGTAATTTACGCGTAGGAGTCTTATTAATTTGTCCATCGACCGCGTCAGCCACGTATTTTACTGTGTATTATGCTTTCGTCGATCGCGTCGGCCGTATTACGCTGCGTATTGCACCACGTCGTCTGTATTTCGCTGCGGATTGCACCAGCGTCGATCGCAGAGTTCGGCACCCGCGGCGGCTATATTTCGCGGCGCATGCACCCGTCCCGCGTCGACCGTATTAGACAGTATTTCTCAGCCAAAGATGGCCCCCGCTGATGCAGTCAGTACACAACGAAATATGTGGCCGATGCGGACGACGGGCAAATTAGTATGACCGGTAAATTACAAGTAAAAACCTTTGAAAACATTATTAAAAATACACCTACTAGCAATCAGTGAGCGTGAGCAACAAAAGGAACATAAATGTTCAAGTAATTGGGCATTAATGGCACGCATAATTTTGGCGCGCCAATTTTACGCGTAATTTTTGAACCCTACAGTAGACCTGTTCAAGCCGTACTGCCTGGTAACATCAGTCAGTATTTGTCCACTCTCTACTTTAGTTATAATCTCTTGCTTGGTTTTTATGGTGAGCACAGTTCTTGACACTCCACTCTTTTCAGGTCCCATAATATTTTCAAATTTTCAGGGTTTTTTTATAAGGCGTTTAGAGAAGCACATACGAAAACCACAAGGACATAAACCAACTACACATGTATGGTACACTATTGCCGATGTGTCGTCGCACACTACCCTACGCGTCGTATGGGTCTGCTTAACTGCTACGTAGTATGAAAGATGACGTGTCAGCGCACGCGCACATCCATTTTCAGGACAAATTGAGGACTGATGTCGGGTGTTTCGAGAGCCGAGACGTTTTCGTTAGAATTAGTTTTTGTTCGTTATCCGAATTTTATTCGTTGTCCGAACACAAAAATCTTTCCTGAAAGTGTTCGTTGTCCGATTTGTTCGCTATCCGAACAGTTCGTTAACCGAATACCCACTGTAATTGTATTGCATTGACTCATTAGCTCGTATAGCATTGAGTCATTAGTTCGTATAGCAGTGAGTCATTCGTTCGTATAGCATTGAGTCATTAGTTCGTATAGCATTGAGTCATTAATTCGTATAGCAGTGAGTCATTAGTTCGTATAGCAGTGAGTCATTAGTTCGTATAGCAGTGAGTCATTAGTTCGTATAGCATTGAGCCATTCGTTCGTATAGCAGTGAGTCATTAGTTCGTATAGCATTGAGTCATTAGTTCATATAGCAGTGAGTCATTAGTT
Source organism: Bulinus truncatus (assembly GCA_021962125.1). Taxonomy (NCBI): domain Eukaryota; kingdom Metazoa; phylum Mollusca; class Gastropoda; family Planorbidae; genus Bulinus; species Bulinus truncatus. The sequence goes on along the minus strand of JAGDYQ010000175.1, from coordinate 262,310 downwards.
CGTATAACAGTGAGTCATTAGTTGTTTTTTTTACCTTGATGACTATTTGTCAGCTCTTAATATCAATTTTTCCTCTCTCCTTTTCATTATTTTTAAGTTTGGTGGGTGCGTTTTTCGTACAAATATCTGAATACATTATTGACTAAACCTACACATTACTAACAACATTAACGCTAAATGCTAAGTAAATTTCATAATCACCACTATTATCTACCCTTGTATATTGATCACTATGGTTTGAAACATTACATTAAGAACCAATACACACACATACAGTGATTATTAGTTAATTGATTTCCCTGGATCGGTTTTCTGCAGAAAAAAATCCAGTGGAAATGGGAAAATGAGGGAATTGGTGAAATAGGTTACTCAATAGAAAAATATCTGTAAATAGCTACTACAATGTTATAATGTCTGTAAATAGCTACTACAATGTTATAATGTCTGTAAATAGCTACTACAATGTTATAATGTCTATAAATAGCTACTACAATGTTGTAATGTCTGTAAATAGCTACTACAAAGTTATAATGTCCCCAGTTTATGGGAAATGAGTTGAAAAGTTTCGTCGACCATTGTAATAAGGCATTAATGTATCCAGGTATAGGCCCAGTAATGTATCCAGGTATAGGCCCAGTAATGTATCCAGGTATAGGCCCGGTAATGTATCCAGGTATAGGCCCGGTAATGTATCCAGGTATAGGCCCGGTAATGTATCCAGGTATAGGCCCGGTAATGTATCCAGGTATAGGCCCGGTAATGTATCCAGGTATAGGCCCGGTAATGTATCCAGGTATAGGCCCGGTAATGTATCCAGGTAGAGGCCCAGTAATGTATCCAGGTATAGGCCCAGTAATGTATCCAGGTAGAGGTCCAGTAATGTATCCAGGTAGAGGTCCAGTAATGTATCCAGGTATAGGTCCAGTAATGTATCCAGGTATAGGTCCGGTAATGTATCCAGGTATAGGCCCGGTAATGTATCCAGGTATAGGCCCGGTAATGTATCCAGGTATAGGCCCGGCAATGTATCCAGGTATAGGCCCGGTAATGTATCCAGGTATAGGCCCGGTAATGTATCCAGGTATAGGCTCAGTAATGTATCCAGGTATAGGCTCAGTAATGTATCCAGGTAGAGGCCCAGTAATGTATCCAGGTAGAGGCCCAGTAATGTATCCAGGTATAGGCCCAGTAATGTATCCAGGTATAGGCCCAGTAATGTATCCAGGTATAGGCCCGGTAATTTATCCAGGTATAGGCCCGGTAATGTATCCAGGTATAGGCCCGGTAATGTATCCAGGTATAGGCCCGGTAATGTATCCAGGTATAGGCTCGGTAATGTATCCAGGTAGAGGTCCAGTAACGTATCCAGGTAGAGGTCCAGTAACGTATCCAGGTAGAGGTCCAGTAACGTATCCAGGTATAGGCCCAGTAATGTATCCAGGTATAGTGGGGTTTTATATACAACTTCTCTTTGACTTTGTATTTTTAAAAACGCTAGATTTGTAATAATAAAATCTCACCATAACTTTAGTTGATATTCTGCTGCGAAAGGAGAATAACATTAATTTAACTAATAATAGATCAGTACAGAAACACTAATGTTTATTACTCTGTGTTGAAACAGTCGAGCAGTACAAAAACACTAATTTTTTAACAGTTGAACCTCACTCTTCTACTGTTATTGTATTTCATACTTGCTGTAGTACAGTCAAAGTAACACAGTGAAACAAGGGATATAACTGTCAACATATTAGTTCACTTTAATTTACTAGTGTAATTTTCTTGTTGGGTCTATCTGAACTTAGTCAGTGGCGCCGAGAGCAAACACGGGCCCCAGGGCAGGACATCATTGCGGGCCCCTTAATAAACAAAAAGTCGTGAAAAAATTGACATGGTCGGGGCGGCCGGGCCCCCTTACAGATGCGGGCCCCTGGTAATGACCCCCCTGCCCCCTCTCGGCGTGCCTGAATTTAGTACAAGTTTTGCCCTGTACACACTGAGACTAACTGAAAGAGATAATTTCCAATTGTATATCTCTTTGGAAACAATTCAGCTGCACACATTTTCTAACATATGTACTTTCACTATAATAAAATAAATTTTTAATATTTATAACTCTTGCAGAATTTAAATAAAAACTCCGGCCGGGATCCGCCTTGATCGCTTATACGTAAAAACGCTTTTGGATTTAAAAACTTTTTCAAGGGAAAAAAACTAAACCCTTGATTAATACTGTCACAGTATAAGAGCATTTGAAAAGAAAAAGAACATTTTGACAATCTCAGCTAAAGACAAGCAATTGTTGATAATTTGGCTAATTACTTCAAACGATTTGTTGCCTTAATTGACAACAGTTTTTAAGATTCAAGAAAAAATCATTAAATCTAAGTATATATCTAAATCTAAATCTACAGAATCAATTTTCAAAGCGTTTGTTTCTCTATAGCAATGTTCCACAGTTCACCAATATGTCTCACAGCTCACCAATATGTCTCACAGTTCACCAATATGTCTCACAGCTCACCAATATGTCTCACAGATCACCAATATGTCTCACAGCTCACCAATATGTCTCACAGATCACCAATATGTCTCACAGCTCACCAATATGTCTCACAGTTCACCAATATGTCTCACAGTTCACCAATATGTCTCACAGCTCACCAATATGTCTCACAGTTCACCAATATGTCTCACAGCTCACCAATATGTCTCAGAGTTCACCAATATGTCTCACAGCTCACCAATATGTCTCAGAGTTCACCAATATGTCTCACAGCTCACCAATATGTCTCACAGCTCACCAATATGTCTCACAGCTCACCAATATGTCTCACAAATCACCAATATGTCTCACAGCTCACCAATATGTCTCACAGCTCACCAATATGTCTCACAGCTCACTAATGTCTCGTTGATGTCTCGTCGTTTTTATCTATAATACAAAAAATACATCATGTGTTCCGGTGTCTGTCATCGCGACTTCCGTCTGTCATCGCGACTTCCGTCTGTCATCCAAGATGGCGGCATAAACTATTCAAAGATGACAGAAACATTTACTGTTTTCTCAACATGCATGATCCGGCTCCAACAGGTCGGCCGATTAAGATGGCTCCTACTTGGCTGCCAGTGATGACATTGAACCAGCCATATGTATAGTGCCGAGGTGACCAAACACCCTACACTAACATACAACTGGTAAAATTGTGAAATCCAATTGGCAATCACAATGAAATACTGTTTTCGACTGCCTTAATACCAAATGGTAATTAAGCGATCTTAGGAGAGGTAACACAAAATTGTATTTTTTTTAACGCCGCCATTCCCAGCATGGTAGGGTGTAGTGTGCCTACCACACCAGCATTGTTGGCGGCGCTGATGCACGTCTGCCATCCCTACAGAGCGGCGGGGTGAGTGTGCCCGCTATCATCTGCAGGAATGGCAGAAAGATGGGTTTTAATCCTTGCCCAAACCAACAGGGTGTGTGTACTGCCGATCGGCCAGAATTGCAAGGAAAGGGGTTTTTCCTGCCACTCGGTCAGAGGGAAGGGTGTAATGTGCCTTTACCCTCAGCCCGAAATGGCAGGCTGAGCAGGTGTGCTTGAGTGGGACGGAGTGGAGGGGTGTTGTATGCGACCACATCCGTCACCACCGCCAGCTGTGAATACTGCAGTCTCGGATAGTCCTAATTGACCACAGTACCACCACCCTCGCAAATAATGGGTTTTTTTCCTGACTAGAGATCCCCTATGATCCATCCCCCGTGGATTATGGTATGTCTCTCAGATCAGAAAGGAGAGTTCATAAAACATCATGTCAAAAATTTTATAATACTCTTCAAAACAAATTCCCAAAAAATTTTATGATGCTCTTCAAAAAGAAGTTTCAAAGGCTTATGTATATTTCACAATATCGTAATATATTAATGGTGTTTAATTTGTTATTAATGATAAGCGATCATAAAAGAAATATTTAGAGAAATCGTTCAATTAATATTCTGTATTATTTTCCACAATTTAAATTTTAAACCAAAATTATGGATACCTCAATATAATGTAATATTTATATTGTTTAAATTGTTTTTATTTCTAAAATATGTCTATTTCTAAGGAACAATTATTTCCCTTTATTACTAACCTAAAATATGTCACATTTTTTTTTCATTTTTTTGACTATTACGTCACATGAATGAATTGAATAAGGGTTGAGTTTGAGTAGCGCCGTACACAATGTTTACAATGCAAACTAACCCATTTATGATGGGGGCTTCACACAGAGGGTGTATGGAGGGGCCCCAGTTTGAGGAGGGCCCCCAAAATATTTTTTAAACTAAATATTAAGTACATTATCTCTGTGCTACACTACAATGTGTATAACAGTAAGTAAACCACCTGCTAAACATGTAGCGTTTTGCTTAAATTACAGGCACTCACTCACTCTTTTTTTAAATACACCATGATGAACATCATAAAACATAAAATGAAGAACTTTATGGAAAGGAATCCATTAAATAAAATGAAGGAATTATGATTTTAAGAGTTGTTGTTTATGTTTACCCATAGTGAGGATTATTTTCTTTGGGAGGAACTATTCAACATATGAACTTTATTTGATGTATTATTAGGTGTCCCTATTCTCAAATATATTTTGGCTACAATAATCTGTTCATGTCCTTGGGACCACTGCGAGTATATAGACTGATTGTTAACGCGCTCAAATACATATCATCATTTTCAACTCCAACTGTGTGCCTACTCGCCGGTCCGGGTACCGGGCCTTTGTTTACTAGTATATATACAAAAGAAACTCCATTTTAACACTTTTTATTTTTAGTAATTTAATGTACGGCTACCAAATCCTTCAATGCTGCAATTAGTGGCTACAAATGGTGCAAGATGTGGCAATATCCACGCCCTCCTAACGTTTGCTCGTGGCGGCACCTAGTGGCTACAAATGGTGCAAGATGTGGCAATATCCACGCCTACCTAACGTTTGCTCGTGGCGGCACCTAGTGGCTACAAATGGTGCAAGATGTGGCAATATCCACGCCCCCCCCCCCAACGTTTGCTCGTGATAACCGAACTTTGGTCTATTTGTCCGACACAGAAAATCAATGAACCACAAACATGAAGTCTTTCCTTCCACTATATTTGATCGCATGAATAATTTGAAACATTGTGCTACTCGACTGACATTTAATTCAATAAATAATGTAATGGTAGAACTGATTGCTGAAGAAACTAAATGAGAGGAGAATACACTGCAGTTAATATATCACATATGAGTCTAAATGAAAGAATCAAATATCTTCGAAATAAATATAACATCTTAGAAATATCGAATGCACTAAGACACAGTGGGTATCGCTGCTACTTGCCTCGTTGCCACGGTAATGGAAAAGGGCATTACGTCAGAAAAAGGTCTACTCGTCCTCAACTGGAGAGTTCAAAAGAAAGACACCAAACAAAGACACCCGCCCCGCCTTTCAGAGACTGTTGCAGGTCAAGTCCAGTTCATGTTTGATACAGAAACATATACCCCGTCTTGAGTCGAGTGGCTGGGACGGGAGGTGGAATGTGGGGAAACACAACTGAAAGAAGTTGACTGAAAGACAAAGACTAGAGAAAGGTGTTGGTAATATTCAATTCTCACCCTGAAACCTGCTCACTTGGGGGTATCCAGTACAGGATACGTTTTGGTTAATTTTTCCGAGGTGAAAGTTTATAAGTTGTAGTTCAGTATAATGGTATATCATTACACCGAACTACAACTTAGTGCACACTGCACACATATTGCGACATTTTTTCTATGTCATAGCATTGCAAGCTTATATCGTAAGTTTAAAGTTTTATTTTAAAAGATGTCATGTTAATAGCTAACAGAGATGGCCTCTAGATGGCCACTAACTAGATCAGGGTCGGCAACCTCCTGCTCGCGAGCCGCATGCGGCTCTTTCGATATCCAGTTGCGACTCTTTCGATCTCAAATTGCGACCTTCCAGTTCCATGTGTAAATGAAAATAATTATATTATTTTATTTTCAAAACTCAAAGAAATATTGCAAACAGGATAAAAACCATGAATGTATGAAGGAGAGAGGATAAAGACCCCCTATAATAAATACATTGCCGGTAGTCAAATTAAAGGACTGTCGTCGAAATGTAGCTGCACAGCTGGTAGCAAGGCCACGTTGTACTTGCGCCAAATGAATGCACCACATCCGGTTATCCTCTCTCCTTCCATACATCCATGTAGTCAGTCTTCCACATAGCGCGGTTGCGTGCGTGTTAATTTAATCTTTTGAGGGAAACAACAATTTTTCGTGGTGTCAAGAAGAAGACGATTTGGAAGCGAATTATTTTCTCAAAGGTATTTTACATTTTACAATTTTTTTATTTCAGCATGGCTCAAAAAAAGAGACATATTGAAGACGAAAATCGAGAATTTAATCAGGATTGGACGGAATCGTTTGCTTTCATATGCAACACAGATGGCCTCCCAACTTGCACACAATACAAAATCTAATGTAGAGAGACACGTTACTATAAAACATACCGAATTCGCTGCTAAGTATCAGAAGGTGGCGCACGGGAAAAAGCTGTTAAAGAGCTACGAACACATCAACAACAGTCGAGTTTTATGCTAAGTAAATGGATCCATTCTTCAAATAGTGTTTATCTGACAAGCTTAGCAATATCACTACAAATTGCAAAAAGAGGGAAACCATTCACAGAAGGTGAGTACGTCAAAGATTATTTCATACGTGGAGCTGGAGAACTGTTTCGTGGTTTCAAAAATAAAACAGAAATCGTGAAGAAAATCAAAGATTTGCCATTATCTTCTAAAACAATACAAGACAGAACTGCTAAAATGTCTTCAAATGTAACACATATGCAAGTGGAAGACATCAAATTTGCTTCTGCTTTATCATTTGTTATAGATGAGTCTTGCGACATAAAAGACACGGCACAAGTTGCCCTTTTCGTCAGGTAAAAGAAGAACTGTTAGGATTGCAGCCGCTTTCAGGGCAAACTCGTGAAGAAGATATCGCAAATGCTGTAAAGAAATGCTTGGAAGACTGTGAAATCGATATAAATAAAATTGTTTCTATAGCAACTGATGGAGCCAGAAGTATGAAAGGAATATGTAAAGGGGCAACAAAGATTCTTGGGGAAAAAAATAAACCACGAAATTTTACCGTTTCACTGCATAATTCACCAATAGGCGCTTTGTGCCCAAACATTTCTGGTCGATATAGTTGAGGTCTTGAACTTGGTTATTAAAATCATTAAAGCTTTTTGGCCAATGCACTCTACCATCACCAATTTAAGGAATTTCTTGAAGAAATAGAAAGCCAGTATTCTGACCTACTTCTGCACAATAAAGTGCGATGGCTTTCCATGGGTAACATATTGAAACGTTTTGTTTCTTGCTCGATGGAAATAAAAACATTCTTAAATGGAAAAGGCATTGTCCATCCTGAATTTGAAGTTGAGAAATGGCTGCAAAAATTTAACTTCACGGTGGATATCACAAAGAAATTAAATGAGCTAAATGTAAAACTTCAAGGAATAGGTAACCAAGCTTATGCCTTCTTAAAGAAATGGTTTATTTCGAAAATAAATTATTTCTTTTTGTTGAAGACCTGGAGAGCGGTAGATTACTTCATTTTGAAAATCTGAAGCAATATTGCGATGAAAACAATGCAACTATTGACACGAATTTGTTTCAGCATGGCTATAAACAAATTGAATAATTTATTCGTTGAGAGATTTGAGCTATTCCAAATAAATGCAAGTACTCTGGCGTTCATAGTAAATCTCAATACAAATACAAATGAGATCAACATTGAGCCATTTGGAATTGATGCCGGTTGTTTGAAATGCAATTTCTGGATTTGAAAACCAAACACTTGAGGAGTAGCAAGTTCACAGAACTCAAGGGCAAGTTAAAAGAGTTGGAGGTCCAAATTACCGCGATTTGAGGCACTTATGTTTGACGCATGGAATAGTCATCCAGAACAGGCTTGCGGAGCCGGAGCCGAGGAGCCGGGAGCCGCTACTTTTTGTTGGAGCCGGAGTCGGAGCCGGAGCCAAAAAAATCTGGCGGCTCCACGGCTCCCAAATGTTTGTTTTTTTACAGCAGAATTTTATTTTTTTATCTTTAAAATCCCAAATTTGTTTGATTGTTTGCCTCCTACAATTTGAAAAGTTGTTATTTTTACGAACGCCACAACAGTAACAGCGTTAAAATGATAGCGTGTACGCACATCACCACAAGAAATCTTTAACGGGGAATCGTTTCGTGTTCGTTTTAAATCTTGTTTACCCTCCGAATTTTTTTAATGGCATGTTATTTTGTTATATATAAAGTTAAAACAGTTTTATTTCATAGAATAATTGTATCAATCATTTAAAATAAATTTTTACTAAGACGACAAATAGAACGCATCATTTCGTATTATTATTTGACCGCGAATCAGGCCCGTAGCGTGTGTGGGGGCCAGGGGGGCTTAGCCCCCCTTGCGTTTTGTCTGGCCCCCCTCTGCTTATTTGCTCTACTTAGTAAAATGTATTACCTGCCCCCCCCCAGCTATTGCCTGGCCCCTGTTGTAGAATGCCTGGCCCCCGCTGTAGAATTTTCACGCTACGGGGCTGCCGCGAATTTGTAATAGGCTAAAAACAAAATGGTCGCTTTCTATATTTCACAATTTTATTATAAACAGAATATCTGAAATAGAGTAGATAAATTTATAAGGGTGCGGCTATACGGACCCGGGTCTCAAAAAAATCCGATTGTTATTTGGACCCGTGGCAAATATGCACTAAGCTTAGCTATATTTAAACTTTATTAGACGGAACCCGAAAAAATAATAATACAGAGTCCGCTTAGTGGAACCCTAGACACTGAGTAACGATTAAATCATACAATTCAAACATTTATAAAAAAAAAATAAACAAAAAACAATAATAAAGTTTATGTATAGCTCAGCTATGTGCATATTTGCCACGGGTCCGAATAACAATCAGACTTTATTGGGACGGGGTCCGTATAAAAATCGGAGTTTATTGGTACCCGGGTCCGAATAGTCACTTCGAATTTATAAATAATAAATATAAATACTGAAGTCTTTAAAATATTTTAAATAATGTATCATTTTAATATTTGCTAGTTTGATCATTGAAATAACTTTTTATTACTTATGAAAATGGCGACTAGTGAAACCTCGGTCGAAAATAATGATATGATTCTGGATGCACTGAAATGGTTTGTTTTTAGTAAAACCGACATGCGTATATTTTTCAAGTTCCTGACTATGGGGCAGCCCCGTAGCGTGAAAATTATATAGCAGGGGCCAGGCATTCTACAGCAGGGGCCAGGCAATAGCAAGGGGCAGGTAATAGATTTTACTAAGTAGAACAAATAAGCAGAGGGGGCCAGACAAAACGCAGGGGGGCCCCGGCCCACCTGCCCCTCCCCCCCCGCACGCTACGGGCCTGCTATGGGGGTGAACGCGACGAAATGTGCATAACTTTTTATCAGCGGCGTGTTTGCGTGGCGCAATTACAAAAATTTTTGTCTCGTGTGATACTATCTTAATAGGGAGCCGGAGCCGTCAAATTTTTGGGAGCCGGAGCCGGAGCCGAAAAAAATTTGGCGGCTCCGCAAGCCTGATCCAGAATGAGGTGAAGAAGTTGGGATTTGCAGTGCTGACGATCTTTGGGTCAACATATTCGAGCAGCGTTCTCTTGCATGACTATAATAAAAAGAAGCCAAATAAAAATCTAGAGTCGTACTTGAAACTGAAAATAACAAGTTATGAGCCAAATTTCACCAAACTTTCAAAAAGCAGACAAGGCCAATGCTCCCGTTAATATATCTATTGTAGTAATCTATTAAAATCATATATTTAAAGTTTTAATTTTTTTATATGAATAAATATTATTTCGTATTTAAAGCCATTTATTTTTAATCAAATTTATACACCTAATCCTAATCAAATATCATAATATTGAAACAAAATTTTTAGTGGCTGTTTAAAATTTTCAATTTTGGTCTTCCGTCTCAAAAAGTTGCCGACCCCTGAACTAGATGACCACTAACTAAATGGTCAATAACTAGATAGTCACTAACTACTTAAGCTTTAACCTTTTTTAACTAAAAAAAAGTAGTTAAACTTTACAACTAAGTCGAAAAAAAATAACTAAACTTATTTTTAAAATAATAAGTATTTTTTTTTCATACAAAAATATTTTTAACTGATTTACGAAACATTTACTACAATAAACATCAGTCGGTAACATGACTCAACGTTAAACAAGTTCATTTAAGTCAGGTATAGCATATGAAAGGATTAAAGTGTCTAACGGAATTAACTTGTACCCCCATCCGGATTCCCACACTTCCGTGGAATCTCACCTTTCCTCCCACCGTCTCCTTTACCCCAGCCCAACTCTTTCTTTCCCAGGCCGCTCATCCCACCACGGCCTCTTTTCTCTAACTCCCAATCTTTTTTTTAGTACAAGCAGATAAAATTTATCGAAAGAAAGTAGGTGGCTTAATTGAATCAACCTGTATTAAAAGTTTCATCGATGTGGATTTCTTCGCTGGACAGCCAAACATAGATAGCCACATCATTACATCTATTTTTATATATTAAGATATATCTAAGTTTAATATAAATGTTGAGAGATGTCATGTTTATACTAATATATAACTAGGGTACAAGTTACATTTAAAATATGTCATGTTTATAACTAATATAACTCAGGTGCAAGTAATATTTTTAAAGATGTGATGTTTATAACTAATATAACTCAGGTACAAGTAACATTTTTAAAGATGTCATGTTTATTCACTGTTAACGTATCCACAGTCCAGCATGCCACCATGTATTTCTTTTTTCTACTGTCCGGCATCGTGGACGTAGCCAGCCACTACGGTGCACCACTTCCTCCATCTACGGACTACATTGCCTTGACCTTGGCTTTCTTGATAGAGGGTCTTCTGTTTGCGAATCACTTGCACGACAGACCGATAGTTGACGTCCACATTCACGTTCTGCTGGTGTACGTGATATTTGTCACAGTTGTATGCATCATCCTGGAAGCTAAGTGAGTTCAAAGTTCATCTCATTTTATCGACTTCTAGACCCATCTATGATTTCCCATTACGAATGAAATGCTTTCATCCTATGGGGGTCGTCCATTCATTATGCTTAGAATTTTGAGCGAATTTTGGACCCTTGTCAAAAATTGTTAACCTTTTGGTATCCCACACACACACACACACCCAAAAAAAATAACGTCAGTTTAACACCCTCTGAACATCCTCTGAACATCCTCCTCTTTTCTATACAAATGTAGGGACCGATCGCAAAATATACAATACAAAAAGTTATAAATTTACCATCTTCCTCTCCATAAACTGAAAGACATCCCTAATTTTAATTATATAACAAAGACCACAACTAGCTCCCACTGTAAAAGTCACTAATGTCAAGTAACCATAGAACGGCCGTGACTACAGAAACAGAAGAGTTCTACTTCATCGTACCACAATAGTCTGTATAGACTTAATAAGGGAAACTTTACCACAATAGTCTGTATAGGCTTTATTAGGGTAACTTTAACACAATAGTTTGTTTAGACTTTATAACGGAAACTTTACCACAATAGTCTGTATCAGAGCAAGTAATGGGTCACTGAGCTTGACCCATGACCCATATGACCCATCAAGTTCTTGACCCAGAACCATCATGACCCATGGGCCATGACCCATTGATTGTTGTTATTTTCAAGATGGCGGCCGTCGCGGCAATGTATTTATATGGAGATGCTCAAACCGCGGAGAACTTCCGCGGCGGTGCAGAGAAATTTCGCGGCATCGTTTCTTGCAGAGTTTTTTCGCGTTTCGCGAGTGTAAACAATCCAAAATGGCTGCCTAGAAACATCGACTCAAAAGAAAATCAACGTTAAAATTGATATAAATGTCTTAAAATTAACAAATGAGACCTACATTTATATATATAAACATGAATTTTATCAGATTATACCAAAAAGTAAGTGTTTTTTTTTTTCACTTATTACTTGTAAAATACAATAACTGTAGAAAATGTATAATAAGAAGAAAATGTCTGCCGACGTCTTCAAACAAAAAAAAAGAAAATTTAAAAAAATCATTATATCCGGTCGGCTGACGCTCCCTTTCGCTTCGCTAAGGTGTAGCGAGGGTTTTTCGCGCTTAGAAAAATCTCACGTGAGAAATAGCGCAGCGGAAAGTTTTGCTTTGGTTTGAGGAAACATTGAGTCCACAATTTAAAACATATTGTACAAGTTTCAGATTGCTGAATGAACGCCCTGGCGACTGGAATATATTACAGAATGCGCAGACTGATACACACATTTTTTTATCAAAATTTAATTTATTCTTGTTTTAAATTGTTCCTGTTTTTAACCAACCAATGGAGTTATTTTAGACAAACTGTAGGCCTACTAGTAATTACTAGTACAGTGAATGCTGAAATAATATAAAATATGTCAATACATTATTTAGACATCACGGAACTATTTCATTGATCTGAGAATAATGAATGATTGAAACATAATTCAGAATTTGACAGATCTTCTCCAATAATACCTAGAGTTCTTTTTTCAAAAGACTGGATTGTTGGCGTCGAAATATCTCCACATTAGTATAACCACCCAGCCCCCGTAGCCAAAAAGAAAAAGAGGAAAAAATAAAGAAAAAGTAACTAAAATGAGAAGCGCCCCCTTGCTGGGTATTGGTGCCCCCCCTGCTTACTTTGACCTGACTACGGGCCTGTAACCACCCACCCTCCATGTTGTTTACGTAATTAATACATGGGTCTTGTATATCTATGGATGAGCCCTTCGCCTGAATAACAATCAACAACTCTTCCCTATATTTTAACAAGCAAGACCCTGTCCTCCTAACAATATGACATAATAAGTGAACGACCATATTTAATGCAGCTGGCTTTTTTTTTTTTTCAAAAAATAATTATCGGCATTGAGTTTATAACAAGACTACAAGAACATATTAACAAATATTTTACTTCTTAAAAAAAATTACTAAAACATTAAAATTTAACTTCTTGAACAAATCAAGACTTTTTATTCAAGAATGTAGATATTTTTTTACGCCAATTTACATTTTGTACAGCATTATACAACTGTTCTCCCCCCCCCCACTCCACCTATGTTGTTGATGTAATAATAAACGGATGGCCCCTAGTGCGGATGAGACGATTTCATCCTATGATGACCCGAAAGGATGTTTTCATTATGAAGGGACATTTACTTTTTATGCAACGCCCTTGAGGGTGGAGGTGTGATGAAGTATGACACTCAGTGTTAAGGTAAATTTAAAAAGAAAAAATTTACATGGGGAATGGTGTCAAGAAAAGGAAGCATTACGTAATTAATGAATTATCATAGGTTGTCCAGTAAGAATGTGGTTTTGTTTTCATATGAGAAATACCTGAGACTATTTGTTTTCATAATGAGAAATACCTGAAACTATTTGTTTTCATTACGAGAAATACCTGAAACTATTTGTTTTCATTACGAGAAATACCTGAGACTATTTGTTTTCATAATGAGAAATACCTGAAACTATTTGTTTTCATTACGAGAAATACCTGAGACTATTTGTTTTCATAACGAGAAATACCTGAAACTATTTGTTTTCATTACGAGAAAAACCTGAAACTATTTGTTTTCATTATGAGAAATACCTGAAACTATTTGTTTTCATTATGAGAAAAACCTGAAACTATTTGTTTTCATTATGAGAAATACCTGAAACTATTTGTTTTCATAATGAGAAATACCGGAAATTATTTGTTTTCATTATGAGAAATACATAAAACTATTTGTTTTCATTATGAGAAATACCTGAAACTATTTGTTTTCATAATGAGAAATACCTGAAACTATTTGTTTTCATTATGAGAAATACCTGAGACTATTTGTTTTCAATCTATGATGTCCTAGCTGAAAGTGTTTGTATTTTTTTTATTTCAATCCTATACCCAACATTTAACTAGATGACTAATACTGAACAATGAATCTACTATTATTATGTACTTATACAAAAATTGTGTTTATCAACAGGTACCGTACATCAGCATTATTGTCAATGGCTCGAGCATACCTGCTGATGCTACAAGGAAGTTGGTTTTGGGCAGTTGGGGTCATACTGTATGGTCATCCTAATGACAAAACTGCATGGAATCTGACTAATGAAATGGGGATTATGCAGGCTACTATTTATTTCAGGTAGGTAAAACCAGAATTAACCTGTGGCATTTTGTTTTGCATGTGTGAACAAATATTGAGTCTCACTCTTATATAGACAAGCACTCACCTAACTATGGTTTCTCACTCTAATACACACTAGAACACTTCTATCAATGATGTCTTGATCTAATTCAGACAAGAACTATGGTGTTCACTCTAATACAGACCAGAACATACATATTTAAGCTCTACAAGAATCTTTAAAACAAAACTTTCTATTTTCTACAGGAAACTTTAATAGACTGTATTGTGAAAATGTTATATTTCTATCTCTGAGAATCAAAAAAGATTGAATTTTTTTCTGATAATAGATTCAACATACATTTTTAAAAATTTAGCTTTTTTTGTATACATCACATGCATTATATTTACATATTTTTGTCACAACTACACCCATCCTAATCCATAACTGGAATTGTTATACAGGGCGTGGCAGGTACTGGCAGGAGTTTCCGGTGCAAAGACGATGTTGAAAATGGAAATTATTGCTTAAGAAAGGCTCCCTCAAATCTATTGAACCTATTGATTATAGTCTACAAATTATAAAATCATAAATATGCTAAATTCAACTCTTATTTATTTCTTATATATAGTATTTTTTTAACATTGACTTAAGTTCTCTACCTTGTAAACATCTATGCTATTAATATAAGTTATCTCTCTTGTACACATCCATGCTATTAACAATGACTAAAGTACTATACACTGTACACATATTTTTAATTAAATTCAATCTCTAACTTTTTACTTTTTTTTATTTCAGCTGGCATTGTGCTTTTCATTTTATTTTCTTGTTTATTCTGAATGTGATCATGGGCTGTATCTATAGACCACTTCCAGGATCTCGAATCATTGGCTCTGATTTACCTCTCTGTAGAACTGAAAATGGAGAAGGCTACAGAATGTTAAAAATTGATGATGATGAAGAAGAAGCAAGTGATATAGAATCTGAAAAGCCAGTCGCCAAAGGTTTAACCAAATCATAAAGCATATATCTCAAAGTGAATTACAGCCCACCACATGTGATACTTGTACATTATTTCACATGCCCATTATTTTTACTTTAAACCATCTTTAACAAGAATAAATACTTCAAACCAGTAGCCTAAGCCATAATTATGTTATGCCAACTGCCATTACACTTTGACAAAGCACTTTTCACTATTGACTCATCAATATATAATGATTGACTTTTTAATGAGTTAAAATACAAAAAAATGATGTAATCTTAAAATCTCTGAATTATGTATCTAACCTTTACATGGACATTAATTGCTTATTCAAAACTGGTGTGTTTTAAAGTAATGACAAATAGAGATATAGACATTGTTATCCTTTGAAAGATTCATCCTTCATTCAATAATATTTCTTCACATTACTCTAGTATAAAACATTATTTCTCATTCCATTTTAATTTTTTTTCCTTTTTATTTACAACAAGTGGGATATATTTTCACATTCTAAGTGAAAGTCGGAACCATTTACTGCAATCACTTTTTAGCTTACAAAAGAAAGAGATTTGAATGACTTTATCACATTTTATCTCTATACTGAGCCTCCCATTGCCTTTATAATTGTTTGTATAATATTTTACATTATCTCAGCGACTTACATTCTATATTTAAGTTTTACAACTTGCTCTGTTAAGTTGAAATTTTCAAATTGTATATACAATTGTTGTGCTAATTTGGTGACATTCCATTATATTTAGTTTATTAGTAATGATGAAGATTGATCTAATGTAAATGACAGAAAAAAAATGATTGTGCATTTTAAATCCATTAACTCAGTTTTTATTTACATTTTAATTAGAAAAATATAACATGGTTTAATTGTAACTGTTTGATTATATGAAGATTTTTTAATATGGTATAGTTTGATAAATTTTGAAAAATATTTTTTACACAGTCTTTTGTAATTGTTTTTGTCTATGCAAATTTATTCAGACATAGCTTTGATTTTATATCAGTTCTACCAGTTTTAAATTTATTTTGAGTAAGATAACTGAACTATTAAAGCAATGAATTTAAATAGCAATTAATTATTAGACCAACGAACTATTAAAGTCAACAGATGAAATTTTGACAATTTCGCAAGCGCAATATTAGATGAATAAATAATATAATAATGCTTTAAAAGTAGTTTTATTAGAATAAGCTATAGTGTAAAAAAATATTATTACAAATAAAACCATTTAAAGATGAAGAGGAAAATTGTGTACAATAATAAATGCAAGTCAGCATGTAAAATTTGAGGATTTATTTTTGTTATAGCAATAGATAGCTAAATATTAATTTGAATGTTTTAGAGTAATACCAAGTAGTTCTAGGAAAGGCATAATCTTAAATGTAACTGCTAGCATCCTTATACTGCCTCAATTTGTATTTTTTTACCTTTATCTTTGGGCTACTGAAAAATGGAAAACTCTTTCTCTTTACTGAATGATGTTATAACCTTCATGCATTTTCTGTGTATTTTATTTGCTAAAAAATACATACTCCTAAATGCATATTTTAAATATTTAATTTGCCATTTTTCTCATCTTTTATTTTATGTTTATAATAATATTTTTCTTCTGGCAATATGTTTATTATATAAATATATTCATAAACTGATCTTTATTTATTTGTAATTATGACTTTTCATGACTAAACCATTTAGTATAAATTTGTTTCTTGTTGTTTTACTTTCTGTTCTATTCGTTCTATTCTTTGGCTGTAATCAGCTTTTTTTGTAGTTTTTATTCACAAACATTTTTTTGCTGTCTGAAATTTAAAAAATGTGTAGAATATTTCAATGTTATGTACTGTAATATACATTTATTTGATAATGAATGAGTTTTTTTTTATTGTAGATTTCTGTTTAAATTTTTTGTTTGGGTACATGTTAGATAATTACTTTTAATGAACTCTTTTATATGTCATGTAAATAATATTGTGCACAAAAGAATGGATCTGTCATAATACATATTTTGAGCTATATTTTCTGTTATACAATTAATGTACAATTAATTAGAATTCCTCAGTTTTTGTTGTTTTTATCAGTTAAAAATGTGTTGTTGTGTTTCAGAAAAAATGTAATATTTCCATTTAATGTAAGAACACATGAAAAGTGCCTATGTATACAGAATTGTTTATATCACACTTTTAATGAGATCATGTTTTGGGCACATAAAATGTATTGATCAAATTGTTTTAGTTTTCTTCTGTTATGTAAATAGGCCCGGCTATTAGGCACGCAGTGCAGTTGAAGTTGAAAATGGTGATGCGCTCACAACACCATATTATTGACTAATCTTAATTCATTCATAATATTTTAAAGGACTCTTTCTCAATAGTTCTTTTTTTTTATAATTTATCAATTCTCTTTCACTTAGTGTTGAGGATCCCGAATGGGCCCCCAGATGTTGAGGACCCTTTGGAGGGTATCCTGGGCTTGTTGCTAAGAGTATGAGGGCTGACTCAATGATGACTCGTATTTATATTTGTGTTTCTGCCACACACAGTCTCACCAACAATTAGACGTATAACAAGTGATGAATAATCAATTCCACAAGCGTGTGTACAACACTAAGATTTGTTTATTATACAAAGGCACCAGTCCGTAATAGGGATCTGGTGACTTGTCAAAAGCAAAGATAATTCAAACTGCAGCAAATAATCCAATATAAAATGAATGATGGGAACAAATGCATTATCGCTAGTTAATTCTCTCTCTCTCTGTCTCTCTCTCTCTCTCTCTGTCTCTCTCTCTCTCACTCAGAGACACAAAAATCGACTCGGTCACTACTCAGACCCTCCGTCGAATGCTATTCACTAATCGACCCTCTCACTCGAGAGCCCACCGTCGAATGTCCGCGAATCTATATTTCATTCTTCACATCCCTTTCTCCCACGTGACCCTTAGCCAATCAAATATAATATAGGTTTCTTTCAAACTTTCAAATTAGGGGGTGGAGCCTAGATGAGGAGGGGGGGGGGGAGAAATACGTCGTATAGACAAAGACCTTAGTAACTGGACATCGAGCGGGTCGCTGTCCCTTTGAAGAAGCCGACCGGAGAATAGTCCGGTGGTCAGAGAATATTTCCCCTGGAATGTAACGTGTTTCTGTTACCTCCCTGCCTCGTACACCTGGCTGGTGACGCAATTAACGGGGGTGGGTTAAAAGGGGGGGGACTGGAGCCCGGGAACGTATATTACTATACATGGTATAATATACACCTTAACGTTAGTAATATTATTAAGTTAAGGGTTGGAGTAAGGGGATAGTTTCGACATATTAGTCATAACCCGTGACATCACCCCACAACCCAAACGAAACTATAGGGGTGGCGACACCGTAGTAGGTGAGGTCATTACATAACATATGTAAAATTATAACACAAATCAATGCCCAAACGAATGGATGGTCAAACTGGCCTAACATAAAAAGAAAACTTATCTTAGTAACCCCGACCACAACATACTGGATAGGGCCGGGGGGGGGGGTAAAAACATGTATACTTAAATAATCCCAAAAATAATAAACCGGACATAAGGTCTGGCCAAAACAAGTAGGTCCAGAGACAAATATCAAGAAAATAGTGAACACTCGTTCTTCCGAAAGATGGCACTTAAAACAAAATTAATTGTATCAGTTAGCCTACATAGGCGTTACTGGATACGGAATAGGGTAATCAAGATAGTCTCCCTTTGCGGGGATGACTTTACATTAATAAGTACAACAGCGTTACAACATTGAACCTGAAATAGAGAGGAAACCATGCATAAATGAATATAATAAATGACATAACTACATTCACCCGACAGTCACTCACTCTAGGCAAGCCATCTAATAACCTTTGTGAGTGCGCTCAAACCGACATGCAGCTGTGGACTAGGTTTGCCGGGCACCGACTCATCAGATCTGCCCCCACGCCTAACCTGTCCCGTTTACACGGGGGGATATATAGCCTAGCTTTATTAGGGCCCGACCCCTCCCCATTGGGAAAATCTCCGTGGTTTACGCTTAGTTCATGGTTTACACTCTCGGCTTTGCAATGAAAATTAAAAGGGCGCGCCCCTACAGGGCCGCCTAAGCAAACAATCACTCACGACAACAGCATGCACAGACATTTCTTCCTTTGTTGTATAACAGACCCCTTGGGTTTCTCACCTATATCAAAACCCTCCAGTTTGATGGAATAGTTGAGCCAGCCACTCATTCACTTAAGGGACCCGTCAAGAAGACTATAAGCAACTAGCCCGGGTCCGCCTAATCAATGAGGCCCGCCTGCCCGTAGCGCACAACCTCTTAGCGTTCACAAGGAATGAGTATGCCGAGCCTCCATACAACCTTACTTCCCTACACATCAAACCTGGTCCACTCAATCATTTGAATAACTCTACGCTGGCCGCACCAGACGAGGCGTTCTACTGCGCGGTTTCGAGGGCCCCCTGGGCTCCTCTAGTCCCACGCCCAACCCTCGTGTTACCAAAGAGCAGCTGGACCTTAACTATCTAAGGGACATGTACCATGAGGTAGGTGGCATGGCATCAACAACATATAGTCATGGGCCCACCCAATCTATGAATGGTTCTAATGTGGCGCACTGACAACAAACGAAAAAGGGGAGGTACACAAAATCAGAAGAAAAGTGCTCACAATCAACATGAGAGCACACTAAATCAAGTAAAAGTACACTAAGTCAAAATAAAAGCACTCCAGATCAAAATGATTACACACAACCAAAACAACAATTAAAATATTCAAAACAACAAAGAAGAAGGTATACAAAATTAGAATGACTGTACACACAACGTCAAAATGAAAATACTCAACCAAATTCAAAATGACTACAGTTTCAAAATACCTTTACACAGAATCCAAATACATTTATGTTCACCGGTTCTCTGCAACCTAGCATGAACAAACAAATTGGCGCCCCCAGGGCCCATCTCCTGCCGCATGCATATGGCAGCGAGATGCACTGCGCCCCTACAACATTAAAATGCCATGGGCCCTCCCATTATCCAAGAATGGTACTAACGTGGCCCCCTGACAACAACTTAGGCCCCCGACCTCTTTATCATGTTTTGCACGCTCAGCTTCTGCTTCCCATTCTAGTCTAGCCTCTTCCACCTCTCTATCCCTTTCGCATTTAGCGTGGTTTATGGCCGTATTAACGTCGCACCCCAAGCCTATGAAGTACTGTACGTACTCCTCCATAGACTTCATGGTTGGTGACGTTAATACGAGCCTAAGTTGAGTAACGGTTAACCCAGACAAAGCTCGCCGTGCAGCTTAACACACTTGTCAGAGCACTCACAACTGATCACAATCAAGAAGTGTATTAAAATGGCTTACCTTGACGCTTCCTCCCTCCTTTCAACAGAATATGAAATATCTTCCACCGTACACAATCTTACACACATGCATAAAGTCTAATTGTCTAAATGTTATTTATTCGCCGATAACAGTGCGGCTTTTTCTTTTACTGTCTTGTTGACTTCGTCTGTACTTTCCTCGGACGATGTGAGTACGCGTGGTGAGTCCTGTATGACTCCTGAAGACTTGGGTGAGTCCGGTATGACTCCTGAAGACTTGGGTGAGTCCGGTATGACTCCTGAAGACTTGTGGCAGAGATTAAGCCCCCCGAGTTTATGTTGAATCAGCTTTCGGCCCCGCCTGGTTAGTGCAGAATACAACTTCAGGTGAAGGTTCGATCCCGAGACGAGCCTCCCAGATGTTGAGGATCCCGTGGAGGGTATCCTTGGCTTGTTTCTAAGAGTATGAGGGCTGACTCAATGATGACTCGTATTTATATTTGTGTTTCTGCCACACACAGTCACACCAACAATTAGACGTATAACAAGTGATGAATAATCAATTCCACAAGCGTGTGTACAACACTAAGATTTGTTTATTATACAAAGGCATCAGTCCGTAATAGGGATCTGGTGACTTGTCAAAAGCAAAGATAATTCAAACTGCAGCAAATAATCCAATATAAAATGAATGATGGGAACAAATGCGTTATCGCTAGTTAATTCTCTCTCTCTCTCTGTCTCTCTCTCTGTCTCTCTCTCTCTCACTCAGAGACACAAAAATCGACTCGGTCACTACTCAGACCCTCCGTCGAATGCTATTCACTAATCGACCCTCTCACTCGAGAGCCCACCGTCGAATGTCCGCGAATCTATATTTCATTCTTCACATCCCTTTCTCCCACGTGACCCTTAGCCAATCAAATATAATATAGGTTTCTTACAAACTTTCAAATTAGGGGGTGGAGCCTAGATGAGGAGGGGGGGGGGAGAAATACGTCGTATAGACAAAGACCTTAGTAACTGGACATCGAGCGGGTCGCTGTCCCTTTGAAGAAGCCGACCGGAGAATAGTCCGGTGGTCAGAGAATATTTCCCCTGGAATGTAACGTGTTTCTGTTACCTCCCTGCCTCGTACACCTGGCTGGTGACGCAATTAACGGGGGTGGGTTAAAAGGGGGGGGGGACTGGAGCCCGGGAACGTATATTACTATACATGGTATAATATACACCTTAACGTTAGTAATATTATTAAGTTAAGGGTTGGAGTAAGGGGATAGTTTCGACATATTAGTCACAACCCGTGACACTTAGCCCCACACCCATCCTTCCCTCCCTCCCTCTCCCGCCCGCCACCCCCTTCCACTCAAGACATGCCCGAATCGCAGTGGGTCTCAATGTACACAATTACAAAAAGGGGCATTTAGTATAACTGCATGTTCAACCTGTTAACAATACCACGTGACACTTCTCCCCCCCCCCTTAAAAAAAAAAGAGAGACGTGAGGTTAAAAAAATAGCGGTGTTGCATCTTGAATCGTCTGCTTGACTCCATCCCCTTTCCGCAACCATTTGGTTTATTCCCACCCCTATCCCAACCAACTCGGTAATATATATTTGAGCGCGTTAACAATCAGTCTACATAAAAAAAATAGCGTTTTATATAATTCATCCCAAAGAAAATAATCCTCATTATGGGTACAGAAGCTTAACAAAAACAACCCCCGACTATTAAACATAATTTGCGCACACTACTCCATATCATTTAAAATCTTAATTCATTAATAAGAAATCCTTGTTGTGTTTAGAATTCCCCAGCATTTCATTTTTATTCAAGAAAGTAAGTCGTCTCTTTTCCATTTCTATAATTTTGGAATATTCCCCAGACTATTTGAAAATGGTGATGCGCTCACAACACCATATCATTGACTAATCTTAATTCATTCATAATATTTTAAATGACTCTTTCTCAATAGTTATTTTTTTGTTTATAATTTATCAATTCTCTTTCACTTAGCCCCACACCCATCCTTCCCTCCCTCCCCCGCCCGCCACCCCCTTCCACTCTAGACATGTCCGAATCGCAGTGGGTCTCAATGTACAAAATTACAAAAAGGGGCATTTAGTATAACTGCATTTTCTTAGAACACCCCCCCCCCCTTTCCACTCAAGACATGCATAAAGTAAATATTCACGACAAAGAAGAAATATTACATACTCACTACCAATAATAAGAAATCTGTAAATGTGTGCAGTTGAAGAAGAAATAGTAAATACTCACGACGAAGAAAAAATATTAAATAATCACGACAAATAATTGATAAACAAACTGCGCACCAAATATACGTTTAGTAATTTTGGAATTCCCCAGACTATTTTTATACTGGCGCGCTGTTGTTTTTTTTTTAACTCCGCGAAGGTGTGACTTAGAATTCAGACTTTTTTTTAGCAATGTACTCTATCAACTCGTGCGGTGCCGTGTATTTGTAACGTACAGACATGCGGCTTTTATTGCCATGAGCATACTTTACACCGCACGGTGTGTAGGTCTGTCAAACGGTCGAACCACCGTCTATGTTAGCCGATTATGTATATAGATAATGGTAAAACCATTTTTTTTTGACACCTTGGAAACCGCCAATAAAGGATATTAATTTCAAAAGTATAACCCAATTTACGAAAAAATTATAAGGTGGTTAATGATAAAAGTATAAGGAGATTAACGCCAAACGTATAAGCAGACTAATGACAAAGGTATAAGGAGATTAACGTTAAAATTATAAGATTAACGCCAAAAAAATATAAGGAGATTAATCACAAAAATATAAGGATATTAACGCCAAAAGTATAAGAAGATTAATGACAAAGTATAAAGGATTAATGACAAAAGTATAAAAACTTTGTTACATAGTGTATTTAAACATTCGATGGAGACTAATTAGAATAGAATGGGGAGAGAGCTATCTGCTGCGACGTTTTTATTTTTTTAAGCTCAAATGTGGATAAAGTCACGTGATATATCTATCATAATGTTAATACACATTTGTTTAGATTTAACTTATTTATGATCTTTTATTGTTCCTTATTTTAGTATAGCATAATCTTACTCAAATTTTAACACTTACAACTAATTCCAATCCTATGTTATAGATTCCCCTGAACTATATGAATATATATCTAGATTCTCTCTGAGCTATGTGGATACACTATAACATCTAGAAATCGGTGTTGGACACCATAAATCCTGACTCAGTTTCATGTCATTCGCTGTTTCTCTTCTTTTTATTTAAACTTTTGTATTAACCTTCTCGCCCCATCCTTGTAACGATTTTTTTCCTTTCTGTTATAACTTTTGTTCTTTTTTTTATTATGTCTCAATGCACAGGATCAATACAACTGGGTCATACTGGGACTTGACATTGGAGGGCCAGCAACTCTGTGTATTGCCAGCTGGTGCATGGATACACTGATATAAGTCACTATACCTGTTGTTTTGCAATGACGAAATAACTTTCAGCTCAATATTTGAAATATTAAATTAGCTTACAATAGTCCTTTATTAATCTAAACATATAGTTCTCTACTACTAAATTAAAAATCGAAATTCTCATTAACTACTACCATTATAGGTACAATACACACCACCTAGCCAAACGAGGGTTCTACAACTATCCTCTAGCTGCACGCTCTCTATAATGTTCAGTTGTATCACTAAGGACCATATTCCACGATTCAGTCTCGCCAAAGTCTCAGATATCATTTTCCTGATCTTTCAGACTCTTGAGCAGTCATGTTTCTATGTATGGCAAACCCACACACCCGCACACACACACATCCGCACTCACACATAGTCACTTTGTGACACCAACCATACTATAAAAACAATTCTCTTGCCTGGGCTAACAAACTCAACAAGCCGGAAACATTACAAGCCGGATAATTACAAGCCGGATACATTACAAGTGTTCTTATACCAAAAAGTAAAAAAAATAAGCATCAATCCTCAAAATAAAAAAAATTGCTTAAAATATTCGCCCAGTAGTTGGCCTCTTCAAATCAATCATATAAACCTCAATCCATATATGCATCATATATCATTATGCTACACAAAAGGAAACATGTTTAACCTTTTACATGTACAGAGTACTAATCGGACCGAAAACAACAAAGCGCTAATACATGGAACTGCATCACAGTGCATCAAATTATAGTTGGTAGCCTGATGTACGTTAATAATAATTACGTAACTATGCAAAATATTTTTTAATCAATCAAGTTCACAGAACACAGGAAAAAAATTACTATAAGTAAACCACATAGATCAATATCTCCCTTCTCCAAACAAACATTACAAAACAGCTTAAGGACTCTCTGCCCGATATCGTATCAATCCTTAATAATTTTTTTTCCGAGAACTTGTGCATTCCAATCGAGATTTATATCCGTGGCTATCGCAAAATATTGTATACATTAACATTCATGAAAAGCATGTCCAATCACACGCTGTTTAGCAACATGTCCAGCTACACGCTTCTAGCAACATGTCCAGCTACACGCTGTCTAACACCATGTCCAGCTACACGCAAACTAGCAACAGGGAAGCTGCTAACAGTTCTGCGGCAATTGATGCCAATTTACCATCACATACATTTGAAATATTTTCTAAAGCTTTAACAACAGCTTCATACAACTCTATGAAAACAGTGCATCAACTTGTTCTATCCATCTCGTCTGGCAGTGTTTTTTCAATTTAGTTTTATTGCTTTCTGGTGCATATTCTATAATTGCATCTTGAAGAAATTTCATTCGCTTAGGAGACTCTCCAAAGAATACAGCTACATTTTGCAGAGTTCCAAACATATTCCGAATGCATGCAATGCTGCAAGATTTTACATTTACTAAATTCAGCATATGATTCGAACAATGCGTATACAAAGTCTGGGGATTTCGGTTTAAAATTTGAGCTGCAACACTACGTATGTGCCCAGACATGTTAGAGGCACCATCATAACCTTGACCTCTTAGCAGTAAAGGATCATAACCATGTTAGAAAATTCCATAATGCATCGACTAGAGCTGTCCCAGTTGTATCGGTGACTTCAAGAAAACCTACAAACCTCTCTTCAATGATATTATTGGCTGATACATAACGTAAAAGGACACACATTTGTTCTTTTGTTGAGATGTCAGTAGTTTCATCTGCCAGTACGGAATAATAAATAGATTTTTCGGCCATTTCAACTACTTGATTCATTACATCAGGGGTGGGCAAACAGAGGTCCAAAAGCAATATATAAGGCAACACCCACTGAGAAAAGGCCTAAAGGCAGACCAAGAAGCAAATGGTTGCAGGAAGTGGAGAAAGACCTTAAAGCCATAGGAGTGAGACAGTGGAGGCAGAAGACCATGGATTAGGAAAAATGGAGAAGAGTAGTATGGCAGGCCAGGGCCCTTAATAAGCTGTAGATCCAAAGGAAGAAGAAGAAGTATCATTACCAAATTAGCTAATGATATAGTTCGTATTTTAAAATATAATGTACATGTGTAATAGAGTGTGAATGTGAAATGAAATGACAGATACATAATTATTATCATTAGTTCATATTTTCATACTTTGTAAAGTGTAATTAAAGCAGACAAAAAAGTGTATGCGGCCCGCCGATAAAAATCAAGTTTTCAATATAGCCCTCCATAGAAAAAGTTTGCCCACCCCTGCATTACATAATCACCACACAATCGAATAAATTGTTCTTGAGTTGTTTTACTTATCATTGTGGCATTTTTAGCTGCTGTTTCTGTTAGATGTTTTTGTAATAATTCGTTACCACTAAATACACTGTATTTCAATAACGCTCTGAAATTCCCCTGATCAGAATTGCTATCAGTCTTTAAATGCAAGGCATCGTCATCTCGGTGGCCACGCAGAGCAAAATTTTGTCTTCCGCAAAGTTTTATGGTTTCAATTATAGTTTTAAGTATCTTTCTATTTTGCTCTATTTTTGTGGAAAGAACAGAATTTGATAACTCTATAACATTTGTTTTATGTTCAATATCAATCATATTTAAAACATTTCTGATCTTTCTGCAGCCTCTTTATGAAAAGAAGTTGTTTGATGGCACCGACATTGATCTAAAGCAGTTTTATATCACCTCTAGGTGACATGACAAATGCTCCAACTGTGCCACATGATGGATGTCGATTGTCATAAAGCACACAAAACATACAGAATATCCCTTGTTTAAAATCCGAACAATGAAATTCTTGTAACCAGTGGATATTGAAAACGGTTCCGACAAAAGGACTCCGTATTTTTTTTTTCCGGGTTCCGAAAATAGATGTGCGAATTTTTTTTAGCGATATAATGCTAACCCTAACCCTTTTTTTTTCAGAATGTATCCTTTTAGCTAATAAAGTCGGACGAATAAAACAAAAAATTATGCGCTAAATTAGTATCTATTATTCTGAAAAAAAATATTCTCTTTTAGGAATCGAACCCGCACATAGTCAGCCAAAATGAGTCACGGCCAAGCGAGTAACCCATTCTGCTAGCAAGCCACACAAACTGAGCCACAATTTTAATGTACTATTGAAAAAAAATGTGCTCGGTTATGTTTTCAAAGTCGCGCATGCGCACATCTATTTTTCGTAAACCGGAAAAAAAAATACGGAGTCCATTTGTCGGGCCCGTAGCCATTTCGATTGAAAAATCGTTTTCTTTTACCTTCCAACAAAGATGGAAATTTATACCACATCTTTGGGCGTGACGCACCAAAATGCAAACGAACCATCTTATATGATAAAAGGTTATGTGTATTTATTTATTTATCATCTGCTATGCGGTTTCCCACCACAAGATAAAGAACAGATTACGCAATACATATTTAAATGAAAAGGAAGGATTTAAAGCTTTAAAAATTAACAGATTTGGGTTAGCTCAGGTTAGACCTGCCAGCCGAATTATTTTTTAAGTTTCAGCTGGCTGACATAATTTTTCGGCTGATAGCCGGCGTAGCCGAATTTGACCATAAATTGAGTAAATTGACATTTGCGGCTGATTTTTGGCAGATTACGAAATATTTGGCTAAATTTCGGCTGACGCCTAGACAATATTGAATTGATAAAACTTCAGCAATAAAACAATTTTACAATACTTGGGGAAAAGTTTTATTATTTAAAACAACAGAAATAAACAGTGTTATCATCATCATCTTTTCAAGTGAAGTATAGACTGAATCATCATCAGTGCTGAATTCCAACTCGTTGGACATGATGGCTTCACTGACTTATGATTGTGTCTATGACTGTCATTGATGGCGTTAGTGCTGCTCTCAGAGGCATCCAATATTGATGCACTAAGCTGATCATCTACAAGAAGCAATATACACACTGAAGACATGCCTTCTTTCAGGGTCTTTATCATTTCTTTATCCTCTGCGAATGCTGCATCGTCTTCTATAATTGCGGTCTTGAAATTCTTCATTTTTATTGATGCTGTCGGTAGTATTAAGGTGCAATACGTGTGCTGTAAAGTGCTGATAAAAGTCAACCTTCAAAAGCTTTGAAATCTTTGTCATAATTGCAGCACCATCATGGCAGCTAGTATTTTGTGATCAACAGAAAAGCTTTTCAAGACAGAGCTGATATGGTCAGCAAGGTCAAGTGCAATAAGATTACGTAATGCGACAGTTAATATAACGGCGAACGAAATACGGCGGCTAATGAGGCGCGCCGTATTTTTTTCGGCGGATTTACGGCGGACGAAAATTCATTGGCGTAGCCGGCGCGCGGCGCCGGCTGAGGGCTCTAGCTCAGGTGCACATCAAGTCGCTATGACGTGGCTTCTCGTTAGGTTTCCATGGATTTTTTAAAAGATCATATCGTAAATCATTTGGAAGGCTCAGAATGTCTGAAGTTGCATGTTGACCGATATCTTGAGCACAACAATTGAAGTTTCCAATGTAAAATGATTGAAAAAAAACTAGTGATTGATAGGAGGATATTTGGGAAATCCCAAATTTGCGAACGATTACTCATTTAATATTAAATCTGTCAGGCTGACTTTTATTATTTCCCTTTTTTATTTGTTTATCAATAAAATACTATTAACACTAATATAGTTATGTTATATATGTACATTAGGGTGCATCACCAAAAAAAATTTTTAATAATTGATCTCTCTGCTATTTAAGTTTGTTCCATTGATCAAAAAAAGCATTGTGTAAAAAAATAAAAAATATTTGACAATATTTAGAGGTCCCCCG
The DNA here is from genome assembly GCA_021962125.1 of Bulinus truncatus. NCBI lineage: Eukaryota > Metazoa > Mollusca > Gastropoda > Planorbidae > Bulinus > Bulinus truncatus. The sequence continues at coordinate 233,420 of JAGDYQ010000175.1, read as the reverse complement.
GACTTCATCAAAGTTTGCATAATTAAGCGAAAACTAGATAAAACCATCCTTCTTGTAAAGTCTTACAGACTTACATACAAAAAGTGAAGTGCTATATAAATTGTTTTATAGTCTTTGGTTTTATAATGTTTGGTAGCTATGATTGATTTTGATAAGCAGTTGTGCTAGAAATAAAATTTAAAATTCACATTTTATTAGCAAAAACAACACTTTTCCTTACCGCATATTGATGACCAAGGCAAGCATTTTAATTTCTTTATTTATATTATTTTAATTTCTGATACACACGACCTATAAAATCAGAACATGGAAATGATATGAAAAACAACAATAAAATGTTTACACCTTCTAAGGAAATGCTGGCTGACCCTGGCATCACTTCAACAGTTGCATATCGGATGGCCGAGTGGTGTAGATACTCGACTGTCGACCTGAGAGTCCTGGGTTCGATCCTCGGTGAGGCCCATGGAATTTTTCCAGGTGAAATTTGGTGCAAAGTCGTCCCACAAGTCCACCCAGCTTTAAATGGGTACCTGACTTTAAGTGCTAACCACACAATCCCTTCATATGCCGAGGTTATAGAAACAGATGAATTGTACACTTCATCTGCCCCGAAGGCCCGTTAAGGCAAAGAAGGGAACTTTACTTACTTACTTACTTACTTATATCCAGTTATTACTGCGTCTCCTGCCTCGCAAACAAAGAAACCACTAACTCTTCTGAAAACTGAATTGTTTGGCATTGGCCCTGCAATCTGTGTTGATGATGCTATAATTACTGGAATTCTTCGACTACCAACTTGTTTACAAGTTTTGAGGTGCATGATGTATCACTGCAATGTAGCAGCACACAGCGAGCGTCCTGGTTCTCTTGGTGCACCTTCTCGATTTACAACTGCCAAAATTGTGCTGAATCAAGTTACTGCTTTCTACGAAAACGCAAACATTCCAATGGTGACAGAGAGGAGAGCTTGTGAGAAGATTGTTCAGCTTCTTGATGAATACAATAAACTTCGTTCAATTGATAAAAGTCGCCGAAACACACCAGCCACCAAACGTAAACTGGAACAAATGAAATCTATGTTGGCAACAACTTTTCAACTGTGGCCACCAAATGTCGAGACTATTATCAAGAATGCAGAAGATCTAGCATTCTTGAGGTCTATGAAAGGAGACAGGTCTTCCAGCTTTGGATCATTTGACAAAACACTTGCAAAAAAAGTCGCTCGATGCCATTCACGAGATGTCGCAACATTGGAACGTCAGAAACGCGCAAGAGAAGAAAATGCAGCATGTTCAACGATATCAGTGCCTTCCAGCGAGGGTAGCAGTGACGAACCCGATGATTCTACTTCTAAATCTGAAGATAATATGAAGTTTGTTGATAACTGTTTGGATGATATAATGCCATTGCAAAAGCGAAGAAAGCCAACAGGAGCTTTGGTATTTAAGCCGACCAAATCTTGTGTCACTAGCGACAAGATTTAAAGATTACACCAACACAGCAGGCAGCTTTCACACAGGGCCTTATTAGCGAGTCTGGGGGTGATGTATCAATGGTGGCTTCTTCCTATGCCACTGCAGATCGTTCACGTCGCAAAGTTGTAAGTGAGATATCTACAAAGATCCACGACTCCTGGGAACCACCCAAACTCTGCACTCTCCACTGGGATGGCAAACTGACACATTCTCTAAAAAATCATCGTGTCACTGAAGAACGCATAACAGTTGTTGTCGGTGATGCAATGCAATTGAAACTTCTAGGAGTGTCAAATTATGCCAAGGCAACAAAGAAACCCGTTGGTGAAATAATTGCAGAATTAACCATGAAGCTAATGACAGAGTGGCATTGTAATGATTGTATCGTTAATATGACATTTGACACAACAAGATCAAACATTGGTCATCAGACTGCTGCCTGCATTGCCATACAAAATATGCTGCAACGTGCTCCTCTGTGGTCAGGTTGTCGCCATTACATTGGTGAAGTTACCCTCTCGCATGTGTTTGCAGACATGAAAATAGAAGTCTCAAAAACCCCGAATATAACTTTGTTCACCAAGCTGCAAAGTAATTGGGAGTTGGTGGCACATGATTGGTCTCACGTTTGTAGTTCGTTTACGTTAGCTGATCATGATCTGAAGGCTCAAGAGCGACTGACGATAATGAGAGATGCGGTAATTGCACATGCCAACTCTAGTAAACAAACCGAATTCTTGCGAGACGACTACCACGAATTCCTTAAGCTGTCCCTTGTTTACCTGAATGCTACAAATAAGGAGGTTAACTTTAAAAGACCAGGTGCCCTGCACAAAGCACGATGTATGGCAAAGCTGATATATTGCCTCAAGATTGCACTGTGTGAGAAACAAATTCAATTATTGCCTCCAGGTACTATTACCACACGTGATCAAGTGCCAAAGATTCGTGCATTTGCTACATTTGTAACACATGTTTATGTCGTGTGGTGGCTCACTTGCAAAAAGAGTGTGGATGCACCTTGGAATGATCTACAGCTCTACAAGCGACTTTTGGATTACAACAATATCAACAGACAGTGCCGGCTTTAAGTATAGGCGATATAGGCAGCCGCCTAGAGCGGCATTATTTCAAGGAGCGGCAAATTCCAGCAAAATAAAATCAAAAATATAAAAACTAAAAATAAAATAAATGAATTTGATTCAGATATAATGGAGGATCCGGCTAAATGACCAGGTCGTTGTTTTCTTATTCAGCATGATCCATTGAGTCTTGTTTCCAAAAGATGAAAGTGGGAGACAATTTTCTAATTACCACTATACACGAAAACTGGCTAACGGAGAAAGTTTAAAAAGGAAATGGTTGATGTATTCTACGTCAGTAGATAAGGTGTATTGTTTTTGCTGCAGAATATATTAGAGGAGTAAATATGCCTTAGCAACACATGGCAGTTGTGACTGGAAAAATTTGTCAAGTATATTGCAGCATCATGAAAAATCTCCAGATCATTTAACCAGTTATCATGAGTGGAAAGAACTAAAAATGAGGATAACAAAAAATAAAACTATTGATGACGTGAATCAGCGCCTTATAAATCGTGAAGCGAAACACTGGAAGGATGTATTAGAAAGAATAATATCTTTGGTCAGAGTACATGGAGTTCAAAATTTTCCCCTGAGAGGGCAGTCTGATCGGTTATATACATCTCATAATGGAAACTTTTGAAATTTGTTGAAGTTATTGCTGACTTTGATCCGGTAATGAAAGAACATATAAGACGTACAAAATCAGATAAAATTCATGACCATTATTTGGGAAAAAATATTCAGAATGAGATCATTCTGAGTAAGAAGGTGAAAGAGAAAGTGATAAATGATCTAAAACTGCAAAATATTACGCTATAGTTCTCGATTGCACACCAGACGCAAGTCACAAAGAACAGATGACAATGATTATTAGATTTGTGACAGCAAATGAATCGACAAATGACAAACCTTCAGAAGTTTCTATCAATGAACACTTCATTGGATTCGCAGAACTTGAAAAATTTACAGGTGCAAGTATGTAGGAAATTTTACTTAAATTGCTGTCAGATTCAGGCATTTTTCTAAATGATAAGAGGGGACAAAGCTACGATAACGGTGCGAACATGCGGGGAATACACAATGGTGTCCAAGCAATAGTTAAAGAGCTAAACTGAAGAGCCTTTTATGGCCCAGGCAATGCGCATTCGTTGAATTTGGTGGTGAATGATGCCGTAAACTGTTGTTTGGAAGCAGTAAGGTTTTTTGAGGTACTTCAAAATATATACAACTTTTTTCTGCATCAACACATCGCTGGAATGCAAGGCCGTACCCGGGGGTGGGGGCTGGGGGGCCCAGTCTCGTGCAGAAGCTAGGGGAATATCACAAAAAATGCTCGATTTCAAGTTTATTTGTTCATTAGTAATTTGGTATGATGTTTTATTTGAGATCAATATATCTAGCAAAACATTTCATTTAAAAAAATCTATTCAACAATTGAACACAACTAAAACAATGCTCCAGAATTATAGAACAGATGAAGGTTTTACCAAAGCAATTACAACAGCTAAATCATTGGCTCAAGAATTTGGTATTGAGTGCAATTTACCTACGGAAATACAAATAAGATCTCGACTAAGAAAGAGACAATTTGACTATGAAGTTTCAGACGATCCAATTCTCGAGCCAGAAATGAATTTCAGAGTAATTTTTTTTCAACCAGATATTGGATATCGCAATTCAATCAGGTAATGATCGATTTATGCAGTTAACATCTCATTGTACGACATTAAGAAACTGGAGAAATGTGATAAAAGAGAGATTTTCAAAGATTGCATGGACCTTCAATTATCTTTAACATCTGAAAACAAAGATTCAGCAGACTTTAATGCAACAGAACTGTGAGATAAATTATTTGATTTATCAGGGAGAATTGCAGAAAAATCAAGCCCTAGAGTTATAATAGACTATCTATATGGAATGGGCTTGGTTGCCTAGAGTTATATTAGACTATTATGTGGAATGGGCGTGGTTGCTCTTTTTCCGAATGTGTACGTGGCATTGCGAATTTCGCTTACACTCCCGATAACAGTGGCGAGTGCAGAGAGAAGCTTTTCGAAGCTCAAACTCATAAAAACATATCTTCGTTCTACCATGTCTCAGGATCGTTTGGTTGGTTTAGCTACAATATCTATAGAGAAAACGATTGCAGAAGATTTGGATCTGACCGAAGTAATTGAAGAGTTTGCCTCTGCAAAAGCTAGAAAAGCATATTTTTTCTTGAATTTTTCTTCAATCTTTTTAATGCTTAATAAACATGACATTTAATTTTTTTTTTAATTTTTTTATTACTTTTTTAACTTAAAAAAAAAAAAAACTTCCAAAAATACACTACAATATTTAAAACTCTTTAACTTTTACAAAGTTGCCAAATTTTAAAAATGTATTATAATAAATAGCATTTATAGAGTTTTCTTAGAAAAATGAAACTAAAAAGGGCGGCATTTTTGTCACAAAAATGTCTAAGGCCGGCACTGTCAACAGAGACACATCCAAGTCAGCAATACGTGCCCTGAATATGCATCTGTGGTACCTCACTGCTGAAATGATCCCACTTGCTCTGTTCAGCAATGAAGTATCTGTGTTGGAAAAGCGAGCTCTAGCAGATGCTCTGCTAATGCTTCGACCAGTGGTTGCCCTCCAAACTCCACAGAATCGATTTGGAAATGGTTGGGGAAAACCACGATTCCAATCAATTGATTCTAAAACTCGGTTGTGTGATCTGGCTGGAGTTGACTCGTGGTTTACTATATACAGACTTCAACTGGACACAGGATTCCTCCAACTGCCTGTTGATGATTGGTGCCAAACAGCTTCTTACATTGCCAATGCAGAAAATGTTGTTGCTATTAACGTTGTTAAAGATTGTGCCGAGAGAGGAGTGAAACTGGCATCTGACTTTGTTGAAGCAGCGCGAACGGATGAACATTTTCAAAACATTCTTCAAGTGGTAGAAATGGACCGCAAAAGCATCTCAAATGTGCGTAAACCTTACAAACGTGCAACAAAGTGAAACTGAATTAAATGCAACAGTAATAAATAATTTAATACTTTAATGTAATTTTTATATAGGCTAGAATAAACTTTTTTTTCTTTACATGTTTTGTGATTTCTTGGGCGGGGGGGGGGGGACCTCTAAATCAACTCTGATTTGAAAATATTTTACACAAGTTATTATTAATGACTAGTTGCAAGTACCCGGCTTTGCCCGGGTTTAAAATAAGGTTTTCTGTTTACCTTCTGTTTTCTCCCTTCCTCTCTCTCTCCCTTCCTCCCTCTCCCTCCCTTTCTCCCTCCCTCCTTCTCTCTCCCATTTCTCTCCCTCCCACCCTCCCTCTCCCATCTCCCCTCTCCCCCTGTCCATCCCCCCGTCTCTCTCCCCCTTCCTCCTTCCCTCTCTCCCTCCCTCCCCCTCTCTCTCTTTATCTCTTCCTCCCATTTCTCCCATCCTCTCTCTCCCTCTCTCCTTCCCTTTCCTCTCTCCCTCCCTAACCCCTCTCTCCCTTCCTTCTTTCTCCCTCCCTCCCCTCTCCCCCTCTTCCTCCCTCCCTCATTCCCTCTCTCACTCCCTGACCCCCTCACTCTTTATCTCTCTCCCTCCCTCTCTCCCACCCTCTCTCTCTCCCTCCCTCCCCTCTCTCCCTCCCTACCCCCTCTCTCCCTCCTTACCTTTCTCTTTCCTTCCCTCCCTTTTTCTCTCCCTCTCTCCCTCCCTCTCTCCCCCTCCTTCTCTCCCCCTGTCCATCCCCTCCCTCCCTCTCTCCCCTCCCTCCCTCCTACCCTCCTTTCCTCTCTCTCCCCCCTGCCCCCTCTCTCTCTCTTTATCTCTCCCTCCCTCCCTCTCTCTCTCTCTCTCTCTCTCTCTCATATATATATATATATATATATATATATATATATATATATATATACTTATTATTATGGCTTCACACTTCTTCTAAAATCCTTCTTCATTTCTTTAACTTCCTCAAACTGTACAAATAGGGAAGCATGAAAAAACATCAACAATTCTTTGCATCACAAAGACACAATATAGCACCAGCGCGCAAGTTCTATTCGATCATTGGGAAATGACGTCACAGAGGAATTTTATTTATGGCGCCGTCGAGATTACTTTAATATAGTAAACTACTAAAATAAAAAAAAAATTAATTACAATTAAACTACCCATCGAGATGAAACGAAACCTGTCCTATAACCTTCCCCATGTAATTATGTGTATGTGTAACAAATTTCACGTTATTTGTTTGTCTGGATCTTGAGTTATAAGGGAACAGACAGACAGACAGACAACAAATGCGTCTTATAAGTATAGAGATATTAGAACAAATTAGAAACATAGACAGCTCAAAAACAAGCAATAAATTTTTTCCTCTATTGTGGTGATGCACCCTAATGTACGTGTATTTTGTAAAAGGATTTTCGTAATAAAAAAAAATTAATTTATGAAGTTGGGCATATCGATCAATACCATTTCCTTTTTTTTTTCTTTTTACAGTAGTAATGAGGTCAAATGTTGTACTACACCAGTGGTTCCCAAACTTTTTTGACCCATGGACCCCTTTTAGAATCAAAACTTTCCCACGGACCCCCAAGTGAAAAACCTACATAAATGCATACTATACAAATTACAAATGAATGAAGAAAAAAAAACATTTTGACGAAGAAGTATTCATTGAAATTATAATTTCTGTTTAAAATAAATTAATGACTTGGATGATTTTAATGAGATGCTATGAGTGTGTTTATGTTCATCTCAAGGTTTGTGAGTAGCAGCCTCATATTCCCACGAGCATTAATTTCTAGTCGGTTTATTTTTGTTGTGATGAGATTCATAACGATACTGAATCCACGTTCTACCAAATAGGAAGATAGAAAAGCAGTCAATAATTTCTGTACAATAACCCATAATGCGGGATATAAAATTGGTATCTGTTTTTGTAACCAAAATTTGTGATATCCTTGTTCATACAATGGTTTCAGTTCCTCATTTGTGGATATTTCAATAAGCTGCTCCTGTATTTCTACGGATTCAACTGTGCTATGTATGTGAGTTTGTCCACTTGCGAAAGGGTTCAGCACCCAGTCGGGAATATCCAAGTGAAGAATGTCTTTAAATCTTTGATTTATTTCTGCATGAAGAGTTGTTAAGTGTTGACAGTAGGCAAGCAAATCTTCATCCCTGTTTTGCAATTTCAAAAGATTTGGAAACTGAGAATATTCTCCTCTTGCCAAGTTTTGTTTGTACAGAAAAATATGCCACAATCGCAGACATTACGCTTTTAGTTTTGATTAAATTGAATTGGTCACCTTGTAGTTTCAAATTATTTTCGTTAAATTTGTCAAATAAATCAGTCAAATAGGCTATGTCATTTTTTGAGTTAATTAAATTGTGTCGCAAATCATTGTCTTTGCTTTCCAAGAATTCCAACACAGAATCAAAGAGGGCATAAAATTGATTTAAACATGCACCTTTGGATAACCAACATACTTCTGTGTGAAGTAGTAAACGATTATAGTCTTCATCATTTTCCAAACAAAGTTGAGCAAATAATCTCTCATTTAAAGCATTCCATTTGATTTTATAAACTGCTTTAAGGACATGATCTAGTGATCCACGCAACCGTTCACTAAGATTTTTTGCGACCAAATGTCGAAGAATGACACAATGTACTGAAAATACATTTGGTACAGCTTGTTTTAAGTATGCCAGAAAGCCTCGGTATCTTCCTAACATTTCCGGAGCACCGTCAGTAGCAATAGAGATAGTATTAGTTAAGGGTATAGCTTTTACATCAAAATAACTTTTTAATTGAGTAAAAAACGTTTCTCCTTTTGTATCGGTTTCCAAACATTTAGCAAATAACAATTCTTTAAAAAAAATTTCTTTTTTTATAAATCTTACATAAGCTAAAAGTAAAGCTTTGTTTCCTGGTAAAGTTGTCTCATCAAGCTGTATAGAGAATTCAGATGTTTTTAAGTACTCACATAAATAATTTTCTACGGACTGAGCCGATTCGTAAATCCTTCTTTATACTTCTTTACTCAGTGGAATTCTTTTTATAATGTCGAAAGCTGGTTTGTGCAACACGGTGAGTATTACCTCACTTACAGCTGGTAAAATAATGTTTTCACCAATAGCATGCAGGTTTCCGGACTTTGAAATCAATAAAGAAATGTTCACTGGCGGCGGAGCAGGGGGAGGGGGGGGGCAGCGGCCCCCCCCCCTAAAACTTTTAAGGGGGCGGCGCCCCCCCTTGAATTTCCAGTCTGCCCCCCCCCTAAAATTTTAACTTTTTTAACTTTGTAATTCATTTTAGTTTATATGTTTCATTTTCATAATTCATTTGATTTATTTCTTAAATTTAATATTTGAAAGAAATTATAATTAATTGACATTTTACAGTAATCACATTATTGAGAGTTGTTGTGGCATATTTTAAAATTAGTTGCAAGTACCCGGCTTTGCCCGGGTTTAAAATAATGTTTTCTGTTTATTTAAGAAGCGTAATTTGACGTTTAATTAAGATTTGAAATAAGACGCGTAAAAAAGGGTTTATTTGCATGCAATAAAAGGGTACATTTATCTTAAAGCAATGTGATACACAACATTTTTGGCAGTTCCTCTCTCTCCCTCCCCTCCCTCCCTCTCTCTCTCTCCCCTCCCTCTCTCCCTCGTTCCCTCCCTCCCTCCTTCTCTCCCTCCCTCTCTCTCTCTCTCTCTTAGGCATGACTGTATCAAAAGATGACAATTCCTATGGATGAAGGAATGGAATGTAATAATGTAGTAAGTAATGTGATATTTGGTTCCCCGTACCGATCATATGTGGGAGAGAAGCTCGTAAAACCTGAAATCGGGGTAAAAGTCTGCTCATCTCTTTGATATCCAAAATAATTAATTACAATTAAAGTACCCATTGAGATGGAACGAAACCTGTTTAAGAACATTCCCCACGTAATTTTGTGTACGTATACCCAGTGGCGCAACCAGCAAAAAATGCTGGGGGGGGGGGGGCTCACATATATAAAAAGGACAGTTTGACAGTCTTTTTGTAACTTTATAACGTAAATTATGTATTGATGATTTGGCCTGGGGGGTGGCTCAAGTCTTCCCCTGCCCCCCCCCCACTGGTTGTACCAAATTTCACGTTATTTGGTTGTCTGGATCTTGAGTTTTAAGGGAACAGACAGACAGATAGCCAATGCGTCTTATAAGTATAGAGAAGTATTGCCATCTACCGAATGACGGCAAATGTAATTTTTAAAGAAAATACAATTATTTATTATCTTTTCATAAATTACTTTTTGTTTATTGAGTTTCCCGTTTCCGGTTTCATATTCATCATCATTCATGATAATTATCAGTAATTTTCTGATCTAATTTCACTATTAAATTTGTAAACAAACCGACATTACGAATCAGTTGACGACAGAAGTGCTCAATGTTCATTTTTATCTTTTTTAATATATTATTTTTTAATAATATCGATTAAATACTTGCTACAGAATTACTATATTCTATTATAGAATTAAGGGGGTAAAATGTGTCTTTCGGTCATATTTTGTCTTGCCCCTCCTTAAATTTTCAGGGGGGGGGGGGCGCCCTTCCCCTTGAATTTTGGCTTGCCCCCCCTTAAAATATTTCGTTCCGCCGCCGATGGAAATGTTATAAGAAGCACGCAGTCCATCATCATCTCACTTATATGTCGTCCCAATGAGTTTCTGCAGTGACGGTGTTTTCAAATATTTTTCTTTGACTGTTTGAAAAAACGTTAAATCCTTATCTTTTTTATTACTGTAAACCACACAATCTATCTGTCAAAAATATCTGCTAGTTTCTTTTATAAGACCCTAATTACAACGTCTTCAAACACACGTCCTTGTCTCTGATTGGTCGGTCCCTAATAGGTAATATTCTGTTATTTCAGTCAAAACAGCAGTATCCCTGGACTTTGGTATTTTAATGAAAAAATAATTAATTAACTCATCCCTGACCTAATGATCCATATTCTTGAAAAACAATGTCCAACGTATATTCTTGAAAATTCAGTTCTCAACCTAGAAACTTTGGGACACTAATTCTTTGTAACATTAATCAAGCACATGTGAAATTTCGGCGCCAAACATACGATACCAGACAGTAGATAATTAGATTATCACAATATTTTTGTCTCTTGAAAATAAACGGGCGCTTAGCATAGCTTTTGATTCCAGCCTAACCAGGTCATCTTTTTTTCCACTGGTATGTGTCACCTAAAAATACAAACTCTCTATAAACATAACCGACATTGTAATCTCAGAGAGTCAGAGTAAATATGGCGCATTTCCTGCATAAGCGTGTTTTCTGCCGTCTGTATCTTACCATTCCATGCTTGTTATTAACTTAATTAGCTGGCGCTTTTAGTTTATTTATTGTTTTTATTTTTCTTTCCATGAAAGTAAAATGGATTTTAATTTTGCTATTTTACATTTAACCTTGCGCGGACCCCCTGGAGTTGTTCAGGGACCCCCAAATGAATAAAAAATTTCCGCGGACCCCCTGGGGGTCCGTAGGGACCACTTTGGGAACCACTGTACTACACTATCAGTAGCGTAGCGAGCTTAACTCGAGCCCAGGGCAGAATACATTTTAGCGCCCTCCCCCAATTCGAAAACCATATAATATTATATGTAAAAATATACCACTTGGTGCCCCTTTGTGAGCAGCGGCCAGGGCATGATACCTCCCGCCCCCCACTACGCCACTGTACACTATCAATTCTTTAAATTCAATCAGTTCCATTGAAAAAGTATATTTTCTTAGGTCATATATTAAATACAAATAAAATAAATAAAAGATTGGTTGATTTACCTTTAAATCGTTTTTGTGCATTTTATTACTAATAGTTAGTGTAATTTTCCCACCATTGTTTCAGGGAGTTTTTTATCACAATCACAGGCATGCCCATTCATTAATTTCTATTTTGATTTCAATTTTTTCCGTAAACAGTTTAAACCAGAATTATTATATATAATGATAATTAGATAGTACACAATAAATGTTTGTATGTTTTTAAATTTCTGCATGGAAACTTAATAAAAAAAAAATGATTTCTTTGATTATTTACTGTAAAGGAAACTCAATTTTAATACATATCTGTATTATATCAAATTTCAACATGAGGCATAACTATTTTTTTTTAAAGTATCAACTCCAACACAAAGATGAAGAAAAATTTTAATGAGTATGTACAAACTAGTCAGCTTTATTTCAAAATATGCAATTAAATTTCCTTTGATACAATCAGATAACTATATATCAGTTTTCACTTTGAACATACAACATCAAACATATTCATCATTTAGAAATCAAGCTACTACTACATCATAAGTAAATTGGAGTGGTTAAATATGGCTAGCATTCTTTGAAACTTTAGTTAAAAAACCTGTCTACTCTGTCTTTGTACATAACTTCCCCATTTCTGTATTTTCTCTCTTTGTCTGCCTGAAAAGATGGGGAAAAAAAATTGAACCATTGAACTGAAATGATGTGATTTTATGATTACAATCTAGAGTCTCATAAGCAATGTAAAACTTAATTGTAAAAGGAAGAAAACTTTTTATTGGTAATATTTTTAAAAAAGGAAAAAAATAACCTAAAAAGTGTCATTTTAACACTTTCAGCTTTTATTGTAAACAATATATGATTACTAATATTCAAATGGTTGCATTCTAAATTTAAATACCCCACATTGACATAAAGAAAAATGAAGTGATTTTCTAGACTTATTTTAATGAGCTCACTAAAGATATAAATTTTGATACCAAATGTTTGGTAATGGTAAGACACTAAGTGTGGATACCAAATGTTTCGCTAAATGTCAAATATTTAGACAGCTTTGATATTGTAAGTTTATAAAATTATTACTTTTCTTGTGACTGCTCAACTCCACACAATTTTTTTCACTAAGTTCATTCATGACAAAAAGAGTTATACAAAAAAAAATAATAATTTATCAAGCTTACGACAAGTGCCTGTATCTAACGATAGGGAACTTTTTTCTGCAAATATTAACATTTCCTGAGTTACCTTTCCCATTAAGAAAATTCCCCTTAGCACGTAATAATTAACTACATCATAATTCTTTATGTCGCATTTTTTAAATATTTTATGAATATGAATTAAGCTTAAATACAACTAAAATTGGAAATTTTAAAGTATGGGTTGCTGACCAATTTGCTGGTTGCGAGTGTTACAAAATTCAAAGTTAAAAGATTAAATATTGATATATGTTATATCACAAGTCTATTTCTATATAAGCTAAAAATTTATTTTTTTTAATTTGCTTGGTACAAGGGGAAAAATAATGAATCATTCAAATATTTACTATAAATAAAACTTAATTTTAACAGTCAACTATCATTTCAAATTTCAGCATCAGAAATAAATATTTTTTTTAAAAGTATTAACTGCAGCACAAATTTGTAGAAAAAATTCAATGAGTATATGTAGATATATAGACAGGCTTGTCCACGGGAATGGGATTCCACGGGAATCCCATGGGAAACACCCCATGGCATGGGACGGGATGGTACAGCACACATTTGTATTTCCCACATCCCATGGGACATGGCATGGGACAGAGAAGCCACGTCATAGCAACTTGATGTGCACCTGAGCTAACCCAAATTTGTTAATTTTTAAAGCTTTTAATCCTTCCTTTTCATTTAAATGTGGGACGGGTGGCCGAGTGGTGTAGATACTCGACTGCCGACCTGAGAGTCCTGGGTCCCATCCTCGGTGAGAACCAAGTGGAATTTTTCCAGGTGAAAATGTGTTTCAAAGTCGTACCACAAGTCCACCCAGCTTTAAATGGGTACCTGACTTAAGTTGGGGAAGTAAAGGCGGCTGGGCGTTGTGCTAACCACATAATCCCTTCATATGCAGAGGTTATAGAAACAGATGAATTCTACACTTCATCTGCCCCGATGGCCCGTTAGGGTTAAGGGAACTTTACTTTTTTTTTTCATTTAAATATGTATTGCATAATCTGTTCTTTATCTTGTGGTGGGACACCGGATAGCAGATGATAAATAAATAAATACACATAACCTTTTATCATATAAGATGGTTCATTTGCATTTTGGTGCGTCACGCCCAAAGATGTGGTATAAACAACTAGATGAAGTGCAAGCTATTAACACCAATAGTACGGCCTGATTTTTAAGAGATGGGCGGAGATTACATATAAATTTGCCATGCATAGCTGAAGCAATATGCATTTATGCATAATCTGTTTACCGCTTGCGTGTAGCGGAGGCACAACCATTACGCCAGTAATCAGACTGTCAGCCATTGTTATAGTTGATGATTGGTGCCGTTGGTGATTTCATGGGATTCCCATGGGACGGGACAGACATAAATTACCATGGGATGGGATAGGATGGGACAGAAAAATCTGTCCCATGGACTAGCCTGTATATAGATATATATTTTTATAACCGTACAATAAATGATGCTATAATCCCTTTCAATGTAAAATTTCGAGGACACTGAGTGCCAGAAATAAGTGAATTAATTAATCCATACTGGTACTCATGCTTTTTTATAGTAAATATAATTTCTATAATATTTGTATGTTCTAAGCCCCAGGAAATATACTTTACTTTTTAGTAATTTTAATAAAAGTCTATTTTCTATTGTTTTATATTTATTTAAATTTAAATGTAACATTTTACTTTCTTCCATACATTTTGGCCACTATAGCATACTTCCCAACAAGTATACAAGATGATAAACTTCAAAATTAAAAATGGCCTACAAATACTATTTTTAAGATCATGATTATCATAGGACAGCTTGCTTTCATTCTCACCAATTTAATTACTCAATTCATTTTAATCTAATGACTTATAATTTATAAAAAGAATTTTCTGCAAGCATTTTGAAGTGTCTAGAAGGAAATAATTGAATTGATGGATTCATAATGATACATTTGAATGTTTTCTGATTTATTTTATTAAGTGCTTTCAGGCATATTATAGATATCACTGTATGAGAGTTTATTGTCTTTGTATTTAGTTTGTATCAATTAATTATTTAGTTTTGGATAGTAAAAAGAAGCATTGGAGAGATAAAATGCATGAAACTATGCACTTTCTAAGTCTATTAGAATACAGAAACTAGAAAATTTATATTAGATATATTAGCTCGCCAAAAAAAAATTATTGGTATTATTATTTTTTTTAAATTTTAAAAAGCCATTTTTGGAATTTTATTTACTGATTAACACTAAACAAATCTTTCAACATGTTCATAAATTACATAAATATATCTAGATTATTTATTGTTCCAATGTTGTTTATGATTTAGTATACTATTAGTATAATCCATTGATGAGAGAAAAAATACGAAGTAAACAAGTATTCTACGTTTAAAATCAAATTGTTAGAACTGGCAGTCCTTTTTTGTTTATCTATCGAAAGATAGTTATATAGACAGACAATTAATTATTGTATCAATGTATATGTTAGAGAGAATTATCTATGGTGACGCACTTAATGAATGGGTTATTGAACGGAAGTGAAAAGGGACAAGACACGGACAGTTGACGAGGAAAAGAAAGAGATCATTATTTTTGACACCCTTGTTTTATTTGAGTTTGGGAAAGGTGTAGAATCAGGAAGGAGCTAGGAGGAGGTATTCTGTATTGAAGCTATAACATGATATAACTATTGTTGATTATTTCTGTAATTAAAGTGGTATTGATTGTTTTTACCCAAATTGACTTCCACGTTTTATTGGAATTTTTTGTGGAACAGTGTCTTGTGTATGAATTAGATAAATTCAAAGAAACCACCGTATCCATCCCTGACAATGGCTAACTTTTTTTTTAAACGGCCATACAACAGAAATAGGAGACTTATACAAAAAATTTCAACCCATTGTAGTAGAGATTGACGAAAGCAAATATTTTCATAGAAAAATATCACAAGGGCATCTGGAGGGAAGGGCATTGAGTATTTGGGGATAGCGAGAGGGGAACGAGGAAATGTTTTTTTTAGTTCCAGTAGTCGACAGAAGGGCAGAAACCAATGGGTGGGTAGCATATAAAGGAATTTTGTGGTAGATTATCACCCTCTGTCATCATGTGTGAACAAAAATTTTCTAACCGCCTGGAACCTGAAGTTCATATGCAGAACAGGCATCTGACATTGTTGACTCAAGTTGTTTAAAAGAAAACTGGTTTTCCTTTTCATTGATTCACTGAGTTCTAAATGGTACATAATTTTGCTTTTATATTTTAATACTAATTACATTGGAGTTGGTAATATATAAATCATTTTTTTTTAGTTTTATATTTTTTAGAAAATATTTTTTTAGCCCAACATCTTCCTCTTCTTCCTTTGGCTCTACAGCCAATTTAGGGTCCTGGCCTGCCATACTATTCTTCACATTTCCCAATCCATGGTCTTTTTCCTCCACTTTCTCACTCCTATGGCTTTAAGGTCTTTCTCCACATCTGGGGGCTCATCCGGGATTTAAACTTTATCTGAGTAATCAGACGGGGGCCAAACACTTTACTAAGTTTACGGCTGAGGGGAGGGGGTTCATGCAGGATCCACAACCAGCAGATTTGACAAAGTGGATGACACCCTAAGTCATCAACTCGAGTATGACTCGATGAGTCGTTGAGGCCAAATTGTGATTCGCTTAACCACAAGAGAAAAGGTGTCCGAATCGTGATAGACTATATCACAAAGTGAGGAAAAAACGTGATTGGGATAATCAAAAAGTGGTACAAATTGTGATAGACAAAATCACAAAGTAGCTCTAATGGTGATAGGCAAAAATCACAACATGAAGTAAACGAGGGCGGTACGCTATACTGCCTGCAACAGTTCGAACGTCTTCCCTCCAACCATCTGCTTCTTGGTCTGCCTTTAGGAAGTCCTCCAGTTAACAACAAAGACAATATTTGAAGCACATCCAGTGAATGTAACACATGTGCTGCAACATTTACTTCAAGAAATAAACTCTTCACAAACATCAGAAAAGAACACCATGATCTGTCAGACTCACCTCATATGTTTAATGTTATCACCAGAGCTCAGACAAAGAATGAAAGCAATAAAATCCCATCTACAGACAATATCAATGTGAATGTTGACTGTCTTATGGATGTTTCAAGAGAATTATCCCAATCACAAAAAGATGAGCCTTCCCTTAAACAATTTTTTAAATTAGCTTTAACAGATCAGGTCATTGAACAAAATGTTGTATTCCAGATTGAACATGACATTCATAAGAAAGTTTAGCTCTCCAGCTGGAGTTATGCAAATAATAATTCCATCCACACTGAGAAAGAGAGTTATACAAACAGCACATTCAAGCCCACTAAATTTGGGGTCATTATTTCAATTATAAATTATATCTTATATTAATATAGTCAACGTGCGGGCCCTAAATCAGGGACTGACTATAAATAAACATTTCAAAGGCCCTAGAGACCCAATGTATTAGTCACACACAGAGAAGTATTAATTACAGCAGATCTAATTTAAAGAAGTCATTTAGGCACCACATTAGTTATTTTCATTGTATCAGAACAGGGCATAGAGTGCAGGATAGTAATTAATTAGAAAACACCATTTGTTTCCATAGTTATAAATAGATGCATATAAGCAGAAGATGAAAGGCTAACCTTTTAAAGAGAAATAGTTACAGCTTTAGCTAGAAATAAGATTATGGAAGATATTGTGAAGGTGTTGGTGGATGTAATACTCCCAACTAGGCATATCTTCAAAACCAGGAATATAGTTCATATGAGGCAAATTAAGAGAAAAAAAAATTTTTTTAAACTGATAGTGGACTTTTACTGTTACATTGTGTTAAGGGCCATTTATGTGTATGGGTAGTAGATTTGTGTTAATGTGATAAAGTCGCTGGTAAGATGGGAACAAGTTTAAAGATATATTTCACTTCAATTACTTCGCAGCATACAACAAAATAATTATGATGGGCTTTTCAAAATCAAGCCTATTATAGATTCCTTTCTTTTGAAATTTCAGCTAATCCCAATTAAATGTTATCAATGGATGAACAAATGGTGCCTGTCAAAGGAAATCAAGCGTTAAAAAATTCCAAACTTGTCTCATAAATGGGGCCAAATATTGCTGCCTATGGGAACACGACTAATGAGAGCCAGGAAACTTTGTGGTTTGTAAAACATTTCAATAGGAATCGCTTTCAACTTCTTTTGAAGTTTCTTCATTTTGCTGACAATAACAACATTCCTGATCCAACATCTGCTGATTATAGGCTTCATAAGGTGCAAATTTTAATTGAACACTTTAACAGAAAAATTTTGTTTCACTACCACCCCTCAAGAAACATTTCTATCGACGAAAGTATGGTCGGATTCAAGGGAAAGACTCCATACATCCGCCAATATATGCCAATAAAAAGACATGCAAGATTTGGTATTAAACTTATCTGACAGCACTAATACTACCTGTGCCACTTTGAAGTTTACAGTGCAATTTTTTTAAAATCCAATCCTGCTGGCATTGCTACACCTAAAGGATTCACCCATGATCTAGTTGTGCGACTCATGGACAGTGCTAGTTTGTTGTACAGAGGACACCATCTCGGACTAGACAACTATTTTTCTTCATCAGAATTATTTCTTGATCTTTACATGAAAGGTACAGCAGCGACAGGCACGGTGAAAAAAAACAGAAAAGGACTTCCAGATGTCTACCTGAAAGAAACTGCAGCTGCTAGAAAAGGGAATCTTGTATGTGTTGCCTATCAGGATAACTCGAGGAGACCTATACTTTTGTCTACAGAAGCTAAAGCAGGATTTGAAGCAACTCTAAACAGCAGGAAGCAGCGAGTGTGTCGTGCTAAGATTATGGATTGCTACAATAAAGCTATGGAAGGAGTAGACTTAGGCGACGCACAGCTGTACTGTTATTTGGATGAGCGAAAAACCCTAAACTGGACCAACAAGGTTTTCTTTTCTTTGCTGGGTAGAGCTATTCTAAATAGCTATATATTGTATTCATCAAATACCACATATCAACCAAAAATGTCACGGTATGCATTCATGGTGTCGTGTCTGGAAAGTCTGGTAGGCAACTATGCCCCCCAAAAAGTTGTACGTTGCAAGAGACAAAGAATTGACACCACGGATATATTGCCACATTCACTGGTTCAATGTGCCTCTCCACATCCCCAAGAAGGACATGACTTAGTGAAGCTACCAACTGGCAAAAAAAGGGACTGCCATAATGGGCACTCAACACGTGTGAGGTCAGGCTGGGAATGCCCCAAGTGTAACTGTGGACTTTGTCCTGAATGTTTTGCTGACTTTCACAGGAAAATCAAATAACATTTTTGTTTTGTAGATAGTTTTTTGTGATTTATTTGTGTATTTTGGTGTAGTGCTACTTTTCAAAAAGGATTAAATTTTTGTATTTTTTTGTAAAAAAAATGGTAAGTTGTTTATCTTCTTTTTTTTTTGTTTATTATTCTTTAAATGTTCAGGATTTTGAATCTATTAGATTCTTAAGCATCTGAGCTTTCCAAAACTAAAATTATTAGAAAATATGTAAAAACTAAAAATGTTAACTGGTATGAAAATATTCTTAGTTACTGAAAAATAAGTGAATTTCCTGTTGCAGACAGTGTAAAAAACCTGGGCACTATGGGGGTTAAGGCAGAGATGTCATATATGATGGGTACCTTATGCCTCACTGGTTTGACAAGCTCACGCTCAGTCCTGAGTTCTTCTTAGAACAATCAGCCAGCGGTAAGGACCATCCGGCCCTTCTGTTTTGTAGATATTTCATATAATATTGTTAAGATAGCCGATAACGCCACTTAACCGTTTCAGGGCACAATGGTTGTACTTTTGATGTAAAAAAAATATTTGTATTTACATTTGTTATGTACTACTTTTCTAGTTGTTGTGTGCGTCCTGAGGAACCACATGGCTGGGAAAATACAAATACTGGCCAAAACTTAGTAGGTGATCATACTCATAGACAACAAGCACATGGATCCCGCATTTATTTGGCACCTCCGATATAGTACTGATTGACCTAGCTGGATTCAGGAGTATCGGAGTGAGTACATTAACTGTTTGCTGACGTTACTGTGTGGGTGGGGAATCACCTAATCATCGTCAGAGGACCCCACCAGAGGATCATCGAGGATCAACCTGTGTGCCAGTCAATCTCACCATCGGAGAACATCGAACATCACGGACTGGGATCACCGGAGATCAACCATCGAATTATCGCCGGGAGAGTCAAGAAACAGAATTAACTATTGTGTATTTCGATATATGTAAGTTGGCATATTTTTCTATACTTATTATTAGAAGATTGTATTATTGAAATCTGGTGTAAATATTTGTTTGCTGTTCATGGTGGAATTTCTGTATTTAATACAGTGGAGGTTAAAATAGGGTCCACCTAGAGCAGCCAAGACATTTAATTTGCTGATTTTTAAAAGATAACATTGTATATATTATTATTATTTTTTGTGTATGTTGATGACATTCTTTTATAAGCCATAATTGGTTTTGGTTACTGCCATGTCATCAATTTTAAGTATTGTTGAAGCACTTGGCCTTACAGGCCAAGAATTACAAACCTGGGTAAATGAAGAAAAACAGAGAGAGAGAAGAGAGAGAGAGAGAGAGAGGGAAGAAAGACTGGAAAGGAAAAGAGAGAGGGAAGAAAGACTAGAAAGGGAGAGAGGGAAAAAAAGGCTGGAAAGGCTGAGACCACCTGTAATGGGTGCCCAAGGACTGCCACCTTGCCGCGGTGGGGGCTTGCGTGCCTTGATAACCCTGAGAGCCAAGCTGGCTGGAGCCTCGTGCTCCTGGTAGGGCCTCCCATGCCAGACAGGTCGACGGCTAGAGGCCAGACAAAGAGCAGTCCACTGGTCCTCCAGGTTGGGGGTTGGGCTGAGGGCCAACAACCCACTCCAGTAAAAAAAACAAGTTTGTTACAGAAACCGCGACAACGCAACTAGAAAGCAACTTAGCTGAGGAAGATATCTCTCCAGTGGAACTTTATTTTCAGTTCCAGTAGCGATCCAAGTACCAGAAGACTAAAAGCAAGATAAAACTGTGGGCGTATAGACTACAGGTAGAAAAAGTTTTATAAAAATGCCTGAAGTCAGTGCCCGAAGAATACAATAGTATTAATGAGATGATACCTTTCAAGGGTAAATTTAGCAAAAACAAGCAATACATCAAAATATCAAGGTATGTTCGAGAAGTGCATGTCAAAAGTCACTTAATGCAGTTGAATTAGAAATAGAACACCTTGATTGTAAAGATAAAGTAGGCATAATTTGCTATTTCAGCTTCCTAATCTAAATATCACTGGCCCATGCAAAACATTGTATGGAAAAACGATCCCATGGCAGGACAATGAAGATGAATCAGGCAGGAGAATGCTATATCACACCTCTGTTTGCCTGGTCAGCTACTGGCAAAGTTGACTTTGAAGTTTGGATGTACCACATTTCCCCCTCCTCTTAGAGCCACTGACTGTCGGTGTATAAGAGCATGAATAGCAGAAATGAGGGCACCTTCCAAATGTGGTGTGGGTAAAGTGATTGCAAGTGAGACAGGCCTGGTGTTGGACTATCCAGTGATAACTTCTTTTTGTCATGTAAGTTTAGTATAATTTTATATCTCAATAAAATAGTTATAGGTTGTATTAATAGCTTAACATGTGTTTTTTATTTTAAAATGATGGCTTGTACAGTGACAGGGATAGAAAAAAAAAACTTGGGAGAGGAAGTATAAAATGAGTGGATGGCTCATCACAAACCTCACTGCCAAATAAATCAGCTGGTTCTGCAGGTTTGTGTCATAAGTGAACTTTACTAATAACAAACAGATAAAATTGTTTCTATTTATTACAGCATAAAGTCATGTGAATTTTTCAACATGTGCCATGGAAGTTGAGTGCCAATTTACTGTGGTCAAGGTTCTTAAAAAGAGGGTTTCGTTACACAATCATCATTAGTGATGGGGATTGTAAAACTAATAATGATCTATGTGCCTTAAATCCATACCATGGCACCCCCATCATTAAAGAAGAATGTGTTAACCACGTTGCCAAATGCCTAAGTACCGGCCAAAAAACTTAGTGGCAACTGAGTCAAAAAGAGGAAAGACACTAGGAGGGCACAGAGTTGGTAGACTCACTCAGGTTTGTCCAGTGTGTAACTATTATGTTAGTAAGATACATGCGAACTTGAGTAAATTTAACATCAGTAGCTACTATAACATTTTCAGCTTTCATTTTATTATTGCAGACAAAGATAGCACTCCTGCAGAGCAATTATAAAAGGCAGTGATGAACAAAAATGCAACAGCTGAGTTGAAAAGGAGAATCTGGATGTCCTTCAACCATGCATCCTCAACTGATGCAAATCCACACCATGCATGATAGCTGCCCTGATGGAGTGTTGTCCAGGTGTTTTTACAAAAGGGCAGTTGCTTTGGGGAAGCCCATTCCATCCTATTCTGGTACGAGCTCTTGCTTTTTTAGTCCTGAAGTTGCAGCTTCAGTCAGAGGGGAATATGAGAGGCCAACTGATGATGGACTATTGAAGCGGTGCTTGAAAGGCATGACACAAATGCCAATGAGTCACTACACTCAAAGATCTGGTGGAGATGGCCCTGAGCACTTGCCTGCTAGCTTCAGAAGAATCTCCATCGCAGCAGGTCTTGATATTGTTGAATTCAATACAGTTTCAGCTGGGCTTAACCAGTTTATTTCATCCAGTCTATGTGCCCCAAGTTTAAAAGCACTAGATATTGGCAGAAAAAGAGATTTACATATACATAGAATCTCTAGATGTATGAAAAAAATCTCCACAGAAGCCAAAAGGCAAAGAGTGATTGTTACTCAAGCTCTGATAAAAACCAGGTCTGAGCAGGAAAGAATAGAGGGTGTGGTATACAAATTAATTATAAATGATGTAAATGAGATTTTTGACAATTTCAATATTTTATGGTAGTGTTTGTGGGAGGTCTGCTATTATGTAATGTCCAACCTTATTATGATTTTTTTAAATCCAATCTTTTCCTTTTGTAAATAAATCATGCAAACTAATTAATCCATAACATCTTAACCCCTTTGTAATATATGCCAAAAAAAAAAAGTGTATTAATTTTATTTGTTTTTTACTTTTGTAACTGAGGTTGGCAACTTTTAGGTATTTTTAACTATTCAAAATATTTGGATGTGCTGTTTGCTTTAATTTTTATATGAAAAACAAATTGTGACTAAATAGACCATTTTAGCTATTTGATAAAAATGTAAATATATTTATTTTTTTAACAAGGAGGGTTGGGGACAATTTTGTTTACATAATTAAGGGGAAACACCAGAGAATTTTTTCGATTTTATTTTTTTCCCCACATTTTTTGTTTTTTAGTGTCATCTTAAAGTTCAACTATTTTTATACAAATCTCTTAATTTTTATGGCATGAATCGCAAGATTGGATGTGTGTGGCTTGAGACTTCAGTTAGTTTTTGAGTGAGTTGGAGTGAGGCAGTTAGAGAGGAGAGTTGAGCTCGGACTGCAAGGCAGTCAGGCCAACACGGTCCTGGGTTGTGTAAAACAGACAGAGTGGTTGGACTTAGGTGTTACATGAGGTAGGCAATGGACTCAGTCCTTGAACAGCTAAGAGGGCATGCGGGACGGTTTCCTTAACGCAGGGATGTCATATATGATGGATAACTCATGTCTCACTGGTTTGGCAAGCTCACGCTCAGCCCTGAGTTCTTCTTAGAACTATCAGCCAGCGGTAAGGACCATCCGGCCCTTCGGTTTTGTAGATATTTCATATATTATTGTTAAGATAGTCGATAAAGCTACTTACCCTTTTCAGGGCACAATGGTTGTACTTTTGATGTAAATTAATAGTTGTATTAACATTTGTTATGAACTAATTTTCTTGTGTTGTGTACGTCCTGTGGAACCACGTGGTTGGGAAAAATACAAATACTGGCCAAATCTCAATAGGTGATCAACATAGACAACAAGCACATGGATCCCGCAAGGAACCGTGACAACTCCAGACAAACTTATTTTCACATAGAAGAAAACATAGACCCATCCCTCTATCAAGAGAGTATGACACCTTTTGACTACTTAAGTCGATATTTTAACAAAAAATTCTACAGTGATGCAGCCTTTTTTACTGATCTGTGAATAGCCCAGGAAGGTGAAACTCCCAGTAAATTAAGTGTCACACCTGATGAAGTATGAGCATTCTTTGGAATCAGCATGCTGATGAGTTGCCTGAAATACCCATCAATAAGGATGTACTGGGCAGCTGGCACGAGAGTTCAAAGCATATCTGATGCCATGTCTCGTGATAGGTTTTTTTATCTTAGAATCAGAATCAAGATTGTCAATGATCTGGATGTTCCTGATAATGTAAAAAAAAAAACTAACAAGCTGTGGAGAGTTAAGCCAGTCATTGATCAGATCTTAAGTGTTTGTCATTCATTACTTCGATCAATCACTCTTAGTATCAATGAACAAATGATACAGTTTCATGAAGGGTCACCTTCAGACAATACATGCCAAACAAGCCAAATCCTGATGGCATTAAAATGTTTATGGCATGCCCATCAGGAAAAGTAATAAATTTCCATGTTTATCAAAGAGCTGGCACCTACCAAGCTGACAACACTGGTCTGGGACTGGGTGGTCAAGCAATACTACAGCTGACAGCCGTTTTGGATCAAACTCATGTGCTGTACTTCGAAATGTATTTCACGATACCTCTGCTAGAAATCTTACTGAGAAAAAAACTTTCTGGCAACTGGCTTGATAATGGTGAATAGGATTCCCAAAGACTTGAAACCGAAATTGCCCAGTGACCAAGGACTTATCAAAACAGGGAAGAGGATCTTATGCTCAATTCGTAAACAGTTCTATGGCTTTAGTAAAGTGGATGGATTATAAGTCTCTTCATTTAGTTTCTACAGCTGAAGGGGCCATTCCAACTAATGAATGGATTAAAAAAGAGAAGAAATACATTAAGTTCAACTCCCATGCCTCAAAGAAATCCATGAAAATAAGGCAGGAGTTGATTTGTGTGACCGTCTTCTTAGTTTCTACCCAACCCAAGCCAGAACTACTAAGTGGCCAATAAGATTCATTTATCATATGTTTGATCTGGCTGTGGTCAACTCTTGGTTTGAGTACCAAGAAAATAAGAAAAAACAAAAGGAAAAAATGCTGGAAATCGTTTGATTTTAAAATGTATGTGGCTAGAGAACTTATCTGGTGTACTCGATACTGTGGCCGAACGCTGGTATTGCACGGAGCCAGACCCTCGATGGCAGATTGGGGTTTCGAGGAAAAAGGTACGCCAACCCACTCTCATTCCAAGAGATCAGACATGTCCGACATGTCCGGCGGTAGGCACGCCCCGGCACTGGTTTAACCTGGGTCGAGGCAAGGGAGGCAACTGAGCTGCTCTGCTTACTTGTCAGACCACCCAACCCGCCCCTCCCTGGGGCACCCGAAAAGCAAATGGATAAGGACAAGAAAAGGAATAAAGCGGGTCTGGGCAGCACCCAAACATGCCTCGATGGATGGTTAGGGGGCGGTAGGGCCGCCATCGAAAAAAGTTCGACTGCTCGCCCCGGTGTCATGACTCCGGCTGAAAGGTCTGGCATCGCAAAAATGGTTACTTTCGGATCAGCTCGAGAATCACTAAGGCGGATCGAAGGCACTGAGTGTCCACTGTCTGGTTTACCGGAAAAGCGTACAGATGGGAGTCGCGTCCCATCACAGGTGAAGGCCAAGCTAGGTCAGGCAAGGCCCCTGGGAACGGTTGATTGCTCTGTCACCCTGTCCCAGGCACGAGTGACCGCTGAACGGCGTTACGAGGGAATTCGCACACCCTCACAAGAGGCTGAGGCAGGTCGAGCCCGGCCCCTGGCTAGTGCTGATTGCTCTATCGGCACGAAACCAGAACGTACGGCCACGCGGAGACGAGGGGGAGGCAGACCCCCAAAAGTGGCTGTGGCAGGTCGAGCCCAGTCCTCGGGTAACGCTGGCTGCTCTTCCAGCGGAAAACCGATCGTAACGACCAGCAGGGTACCGCTAACGGGGCTGGACAGATGGCTTGCTCCGCCGCTGGTACCCGGCGGGAGAATGAGATGCAGGGCGGAAGGTTGTCGGCCTCTACCCCTGGGGAACCCTACCAAGGGCAACCCAGTCACTGTGCGCACCCCCGAGGTGCACCACGACAGCACGGAAATCGACTCTGGCAGGGTGACAGAGAGGGGAGACGCTACTCGCCGAACCCCACCGATGGTACCCTGCGCGACGAAAGAGACTGGGAACTGTCAAGCCCAGCCCTCGGCAATAAACGCTGATTGCTCTGTCAGCGGGAAGCCGAAAGTCATGGACCGCAGGTCACTGTTACCGGGTGTAGCCGAAAGCTCCCCGCCTGAGGTGGCCGGCACCAAGACTGACATAGGCAGGGCACTGCCAACGGGTGTAGCCGAAAGCTCCCCGCCTAAGGTGCCCGGCGAGACAAAAGCGACTGGGAACTGTCAAGCCCAGCCCTCGGCGATAAACGCTGATTGCTCTGTCAGCGGGAAGCCTAAAGTTGAGGAGAGCAGGTCACTGTTTCCGGGTGTAGCCGAAAGCTCCCCGCCTGAGGTGGCCGGCACCACAACTGACAAGCAAAGACTTGGGAAACGCTCTGGTAAGGCTCAGTTCAGGATTGTCCACCTGAATGTCCGGGGTCTCATCCCCAAGAGCCTAGAAGTCGCAAAGCTTTTGAACGAGAATGACGTGGATGTTGCAATGTTACAAGAGTGCATCCTTGGACTTAGGACGGTCCACATCACTGGCTATTCGTGCTTCCGGTGTGGGTGTAAGAACTGCAGGGGATTGGTGACCCTGGTCAGAAATACGCTAAATGCTCAGCCGAGCAGCGCCCACGGCCCACGGATACGCTTGCGGTGGATGTTTATAAGGATGGGAGAAGTACCATTGTGTACAATCCCCCCAAGACGGAGCTCAGTCTAATAACAGCTGAGGATACTCTGCTTGGCACCTTCGTATGTGGTGATTTCAACGCCATGTCTCCGGCATGGGGTTATGAACACACGGATGCGGCTGGCCGGAGGATTGAGGAGATTTGTAATATTACAAATTTAGTTAGGTTGCAGGACCATGAGTCTGTACCCACCTTGCTGCACGGTGCGAGTGGGAGCGAAACGAGACCCGACTTAACACTCGTCTCGGCTGACCTGGCCTGTAACACCTCTTTCCGCGTGCTAGATTGCATCAGTAGTGATCATAAACCCGTTCTCGTCTCAGTGGATATTCCTCCACCCGAGAGAAACCCAGGAGCTAAGCACAGGTGCTGGGTTTATTCAAAAGCAAATTGGGACGCCTTCAACGCTGCAGCTGACGCTGCCTTGGAGAGGGTAGATACCGAGTGTGGAACAGTCGATGTTGCTTACAAGGAGATCACTGAAGCGATCTTAGGTGCCGCACGTAGGACGATCCCAAAGAGCCTTCCGAAACGTAAGTTCAGACCATTTTGGACTACAGCCCTTGCAAGGTTAGTTCGGCAAAGACAAGCCGCTCGTAAGAAAGCTTGTCGATGGAAAACGGCTGAGGCGCGCCGTGAGTACAATAAACTAACTGAGCAAGTAAAAAGGGCGTCTGTTGAGGCCAAAAAGCAGAAATGGACTGATACATGCGAGAAGTTGGATCTAAGGGAGAGCCAAAAGACATGGAAATTACTGAAAGACTTGACCCAGGCTGGGACGATCAGAACTGGCGCCCCGTTGCAAACGGACTCAGGCCTGACGGCTAGCGATAGCAAGAAGGCCGAAGTGCTTAACAAGCACTTTGCAGAGGTCAGCAAGTCAAGTAAGAAGAGTACACTGTCCAAGGCACTGGATAAAGTCTGACGAGTCAAAGAGAAGGCTGAGTTTGGCACGGAAAATCGAGGCACGTTCAGAGCCCCATTCTCTGCCAATGAACTGGCATACGCTGTCAGGAAGTGTCGCATGAGAAAGGCCCCAGGCAGTGACTTGATCAGTAATGAGATGATCACACACCTAGGGGCAGCGGGACAAGCAAAGCTGCTCCAGTTTGTCAATCGCACGTGGTTGACAGGAGAACTCCCTCAGAGGTGGAGGGAGGCTGTCATAGTGCCGGTACTTAAAAAAGGGAAAAAGACTGACCAAGCAGAAAGCTACCGTCCACTCCCTCACTTCATGTGTTGGGAAAGTAGCTGAACGCATGGTCAACCGAAGGTTGATGTGGTTCTTAGAGGAAAAAGGGCTCATTACCCCAAAGCAAGGAGGCTTTCGGCGGGGTAAGAGTGCGATGGACATGGTCACGCTCCTCATCCAAGAAATAGCCGACGGCTTCCAGAAAGCTGAGTCAACGGCGGTAGTTTTCCTAGATCTCAGGCAGGCTTACGATCGAGTCTGGCGTCCAGGACTATTGTTGAAGCTACAGCGGTTGGGTGTCACCGCTGAGATGTACATTTGGTTGCGCAGCTTCCTCAGTAATCGTACTATCACGACACGCGTTGGGAGCAGCGTGTCGAGGAAACGGACCCTCGAACAGGGTCTCCCACAGGGCTCGGCCCTCAGTTGTACATTTTTCCTAGCTTTCATCAATGACCTGCCTGAGTTTCTGGGTTGTAAAAGCCTACTGTATGCTGACGATTTAGCGATCTGGAAGACCGGAAAGAGTGCCTCAGTCCTTGAGAGAGCACTCCAGAAGGACCTGACTACGGTCGGCTGTTATACTAGGATGTGGGGGCTAGAGATTAACGTCTCGAAGACCGTCTACTCGCTGTTTACTATGGGCACAAGTATCCTTAAGGAACCATTTAAGCTGGAGGTAGAGGGTGAGGTTCTTGCTCTGGAACCTAAGCCCAAGTACCTGGGAGTTACACTGGACAGAAAGCTTACTCTCTGCACACATCTTTCGGAGGTTGCCCGCTGCGCCTCTGATAGACTGAATATTGTCAAGAAGTTGGCGAGCACGTCCTGGAGGGCTCGAGCAGATGTCTTGAGGTCACTGTACATGTGTGCAGTAAGGTCTCAGATAGATTACAGCCAGGTTGTGCAGGTCTACAGGTCTAAGTCCTCTTTAGAGGCCCTAGATGTTGTACAAAAACCAGGCTCTCCGGCTGATCACAGGCACTTTTCGAACGGCACCCACAGCAGCGGTGGAAATCATGGCAAATGTGCCACCTCTGAGTATCCGTAGAGAGCAGGCCGTTATAACCGCGTACGAGCAGTTTAAGCGGCAGGAGGAGACCTCTGTCCTAAGGGAGATGGTCGATGGCTGGGTGGAAAGAAAGCAGCTCTTGATGCAGTCTTTTATGCACCACGCGGTAAGACTTGCCTCCGAGATCAAGCTGCCGACCGACCGCCTAATGCTAGAGACAGTCTCTAGGGTCCCTCCTGGCGAGGCTCTCTACATGCCCGAGGTACGCACGACCCTGGTCGAAACCAATGCTGGGAACGCAAAGGATCGCCAAACCATCACGGATGTGGCTATGGAGATGATTGGAACCTATTCGAGGAAGGCTATACTGACCTATACTGATGCCTCTGTATCCAGTAGAGACGGCCGGACAAGCTCCTCGTTTGGGGTCCACATCACTCTCCCACAAACTGGCTTTGTGAAAGACCATGCTGGTCTATGTGGGTCGCTCTGTGCTTACGAGGCAGAGATGACAGCCATTACTGAGGCAGTGGACCACATAGGAGAGTTAATTGGTGAGGGTACTTTGCCTGCTCTGGACATTGTCATTCTCACTGACGCGCTCTCTGTTCTCCAGCTGTAAAAGGGACAGGAGAATGGCCGCTTCTGCTGGGAGCCATGCTGATGGCAATACAGGGTCTTGTGTCCCAACATCACGTGCATGTGACCCTTCAATGGGTTTCCGGGCATGCGGACGTGCCTGGAAATGAAAGGGCAGACGGCATTGCCAAGGCAATAGTCCAGTCGACAGATTCCCAAGTGCTGCCCGTGAGTGCAAGAAAGAGCTCATTTGAGGCAGCACGTTCCATGATCTGCCTCTTTGGACAATCGAAGTGGTTCTCGGGCTGGGCTCATGGGGTGAACAGAGTTAACGTCCGAAAGTTTCTGGAGCGGCCGTCCAAAACTGACCCGTGGTGGAAGCTCAGGCGTGTCGAGCAGGCGCTAATTGCCCAGTTCTGTACTGGGCACTGTCCTATTGGCGCGTACTTTGGGAGGTTGAGGCCCAATGTCGACACCCTTTGCAGACACTGCAGGGGAGTGGAGGGAACCGTGGATCATTTGCTTTTCAAGTGTCCCGGACTGGCGGACCACAGGGTGGACCAGTCCGGAGGCTTGCTGGCCATCAGGCTCCATGGCAGTCTCCAGATGTTGAGAGACACAGCAAGTCTGATCTCACTGGCTCTAAGAGACTAAGTCTCAGCCCGCAGATTACTGAGAGAGTTCAGAGAGAGAGAGAACTTATCAGTCACAATCCTGGCAGAATGACTAACACAACCAATGAAACAACCACCGAAAGAGAGGAAGTTACAGTTGAAAAGACTGCCAAAAAAACTGTAGTACCATTGCCTAGCTCAAGCCTTTGCTATCTTAATGCATACCATATGCCTGAAATGCCTGACATTGATTCTAACTCTAGATTCTAGATGTCGCATGGACGGGTGTTCTGCTAGGTGCAGAGTGCAGTGCTCAACATTCAAAGTATTTTTGTGTTTAGTTACCAATAAACTATTCCACACTAAAGCAAATTGAATTAAATCTTTTTTTCTTTTGAATATTTTTTATTAAATATTTTCATGTGTGTTAAATGTTGTTGAGTCCCTATGTACGTGAAATAACACAAAAACAGATTGTAAAATTTTTTATTGTATACATTTTATGTCTCTATATAGAAGCTTAAAAAAAAGTATATTACATGCTCATATATCTATGGGTTTCATCTTGGGATTCAGGAGGATATGCATAAAACCTTGTGTTTCAATAAGCCTAGCTGCTGACGAAAGTGCTGGCTTTTCATCCATCTGCATCTTAACCTAACATGTGGTGAATATGGTTACAGATTATGAAACCCTGTGTGATAGCTATAACTGTATTATCACAGACCAGTTACAATTTGCCATATAGGTTCAAACAGCCTAAGATTTAAATTTATTTATTCCAGTGGGTGTGGTGGAGGACTAAACATTCTAAACACATTTAGGGTAGTGATGGGTATTCTGGTAAGGCAATGTTTTTTTTATTATAAATTAACATATTACCTAATGTATGTTTGTTCAATTGAATGTTCATTTAACAATCACTTGTTATATATTCATATTATTAGTACCTAACTATAAATGAGCATACAATAAGGGGGTCAGTTTGGATTTGATATTGTAGGCATCAAATATAAAGAAAAACATATATGAGAATGTATAGGCCTACCATTTAAAAAATTCATCGCTTTTTTTCTCTAAGTCACAATTATTTTTCTATGTTAAGCTAATATAATATTAAGACTTTTTATTTTAAGATGCAGAAATTGAAACTGGAAATATCATGTGCTTCAGCAGCTGCACGGTGCTGTTCGAAACAGCATATTCAGAAAATCAAGGAGACTTATAAAATGTGAAATTAATGCAGGGCAAACCATCATCAACATAAGTGTTTCTTATGATGGGAGTATGTAAAAAGGAGGCTTACATCTCTTTATGGTGTAGGTGCATGTATTGAAGTAGACCTAACTGGTTTGGTCGGTGGGTCTCATGTATACAAGTAAAAACTTACCATGCACTGCAAGCTTGCAGAAAATCAGGATGAATCAATTGAAGATAAGACAACTTGGAAAAAATATGCTCCTGATTTTGTTAAGGTGTAGGTGCATGTATTGATAAACTAACTGGTTTGGTCGTCGATTATCATGTGTGGAGATGGCGCAATTTGATGACTCCGCCCACCACAGTATCTATGGCGTCATTCAGACATCTTAGAGTGTAATATTCGGAACTTTAGTGTATACGTCATTTGGTTTACAAAATGGCGTATATTATAACCGGCAGTTGGGAGCACATGGTTTGTTTATAATCAGTCGAGCTCTGTGCATCATAAGATCGGATTCATGTTCCAGTAGAGTCTAGCTTTTGGCATCATGTAGATGGATGCATATTTCCTGGTTTGCTATTGTACTCCACTGAGTTCACGCTTCTATGTCAGTTCATGTTCAAGAATTAAATGATTGTTTGATGGTACCGGACTAAGCGTTAACCGTGATTTTTATTTATTAGATTATTGCACCTTCCACACAGTATCTTTATTTATGCAGGACCCGTAACATATATTTGGCAGCTCCGACGGAGTACTCGTTACTATTTGGAGTACGTGACATTTCTTTAGTACCTCCGGCGTCGAACTGATTGACTTCAGCGGATTCAGGGCAGCACGGAGTCAGTATCATTAGACTGCGTTTACATTGCGGTTTAAGTATTCATCGGTGGATTAGTATGCGGCCACCACCCTGGATGTCGCCGTGAAAACTGTAACCTGTATTGGCCAGCGTTTACTGTTAAGCTATGGCCTAACTTTGCCGTTGCTGTAAGTGCCAACCTTGCAGGTTTTACTGAAGAGGCCAACGCTTAGCTGTCTTGTGAGTGGCCATAGGTTACTGTTGTTGAGTGGCCAACCTTGCTGTTTTGCTGAAGTGGCCAATGTCACTGTTTGCTGAAGTGGCCAACCCTATTGTTTGCTGAAGTGGCCGACGTTACTGTTTGCTGAAGTGGCCAACCCTATTGTTTGCTGAAGTTGGCCGACGTTACTGTTTGCTGAAGATACCAGCCCTATTGATTTGCTGAAGTGGCCGATGTTACTGTTTGCTGGAAATGGCCCAACCCTATTGTTTGCTGAAGTGGCCAACCCTATTGTTTGCTGAAGTGGCCGACGTTACTGTTTGCTGGAGAGTGGCTAGCCTATTGTTTGCTGAAGTATATCGACCCTGTTGTTTGCTGGTGGCCAGCGTACTGTTTGCTGAAGAGGCCTTCCCTATTTTGCTGAAGATGGCCAACCCCACTGTTTGCTGAAGGTGACCACTGTTTGCTAGAAGAGGCCAACTTTGCGTTTGCTGAAGAGGCCAACCTTGCCGTTTGCTGAGATGGCCAACCTTGCCGTTGCTAAGAAGAGGCCAACCTTGCTATTTGCTGAAGAGGCCAACCTTGCCGTTTGCTGAAGAGGCCAACCTTGCTGTTTGCTGAAGAGGCCAACCCTACTGTTGCTGAAGTGGCCATAGTTGCTGTGTACTGACGGGGCCGGCGTTACCGTGTGGCTGGGAATCACCTCCTCATCGCCAGAGGACCCCACCATAGGATCACCGAGGATCAAATAAGGATCATCGAACATCACGGACAGGGATCACCAAGGATCAAACCGTGTGTTAGTCAACCCCACTATCGGAGAACATCGAACATCGAGGACCGGGATCACCGAGGATCAACCATCGAAGTCAAGGAACAGAATTTACTATTGTGTATTTCTTTATATGTAAGTTGGCATATTTTTTTTTTATATATTTATTATTAGAATATTGAAATCTGGTGTAATTATTTGTTTGTTGTTCTTGGTGGAATTCTGTATTTAATACAGTAGAGGTTAAAATAGGGTCCACCCTGAGCAGCCAAAACATTTAATTTGCTGGTTTTTTGAAAAGGAATATTGTATTTATTTTGTTATTACTAGTATGTTGATGACATAATAGAATATTTTTTGTGTATGATATATAGTATCAAACATTTTCATTTATTAGTTATAATTGGTTTTGGTTACTGCCATGTCATCAATTTTAAATATTATTGAAGATGGTAAAGCACATGGTCTCACAGGCCAGGAGTTACGGACCTGGGTTTCTGTGAGGGAGTGTGAGGTGAAGGAAAAGGAGAAGAGAGAGAGGGAAGAAAGAAAGGAAAAGGAATAGAAAGAGAGAGAAGAAAGGCTGGAAAAAGAACAGAAAGAGAGGGATGAGAGAGCCGTAGTTCGGGAAGCTAGAATGCAGGCAATCCTGAAGGAAAGAAGGCGCTGGAGCATGAGAGGACAGAATGGCAGCTACCCCTGGAGTCAGTGTGGAGGAGCGATAAAATGACCACATTTCCCAAGCTGAAGTGGTATTTACTGGTGAATTTTTTTCAAATAAATTTATAGAGAGACAAAAAGAAGATGAAGAGAAGAAAACATCGACAGTGTCAATAGACAATGACAAACTGATGGAAGGATTTAAAAAAGTTGAGAGGAACATAGGTACAATGTTACTGGCATAATGCAGGCTGAGGATGATAAACATGATATATATAGTATACGTGAAGAAAATGAGAAATTAAAATTGGAAAATAAAAGTCTCAAGTCAGAGAAGGAAAAAATACAAGCAGAACTGAGTAAATTGATTTTAGACAGGGAGAATGACGAACGTACTAAACGAAAGACCCACACTACATTGGAAGACCTACCACTTAGGGTAGAAGCAATAGAGAGGATTGTAAATAAACTTGTTAAGAAAATAGAATCAGGCAATGTGGTTACAGCTTCCCAAACAAAGATTAATGGAAGTTTGAAGGATAAAATTAACAGATTGGATAAAGTAGAATCGCCAGTTGGAGATAAAGACGTCAATTATATCAAAGTAGCCAGGAGAACCATACCCAGAAATAGAGATGGTAAATTAATTAATCAAGATAATAAGGCAAGCAAACACGCAAATAAAGAAATCCAACATAAATCATGTGCTACAGGTATAACAGTAAAACACTCGGTTCCATTTATGTCATAGAGGAGAACTTAAATCAATGAATAACCAAACCTCAAGAATTATAATACTGAAAGAAAGAAAGAGCCCTAACTATTATTGTCAAAGAGACAAAAACTACATTGTACCCAGTGACAGTCAAAAGAAACAAAGAAGGTATTATGATGTACAAATCAAGAAATCTGGACGTAATGGTGATCAAACCAGAGAAACAAATAGATGGTCGTTTGGAAAAGAAAATAAAAGAAATGAAAACCGTGAATGGAAGGATCCACCTATTGGTCGATTCAACCATTTTAACACAGTTAGATGTCTAACTTATAATAGTTGCAGTAGATATCCCCATAAAAATCCCCATGTTAGACATGTAGTAAATTTTAATGAACCAGAATTTATCCCTCATTACCACTGTTCATGTAGGACATGTTTGTTGAGATGTTGCAAGAATGATTGTAAGATTTATAATCAGGGTGGAAGAGCGACTATGGTTTCATTCCAACCACGGAGAGAAATATTAATGGGAATTGGAGAGATTTTAATGTCCTGGCAGTAAGAAATTTGGTTCACCATAATGTGTATGTTTACATGAATATTATGTTCATATGATGACATGTTTACATGTATATGAGTATATGATGACATAATATGTTTAATAATATTTGTTGATTATGATGAAAAAAAAAAAAGAGACGTCACTTGAAAAAAAAAAACAATGAAGAATAACTAGTGACATGAAAAAAAAAGGTCACCTGAAAAAAACAAATAATGGAAAAGAAAAGATATACAAGTGATGTGAAAGAAAAAAAATTAAAAAGTCACATAGAAGAAAAAAAAATATAATAAAATAATAAATATCAGTGACGAAAAAGAAAAAAAAATGATGAGAAATTTGAATTTAATTCAATATGTTTATGCATATATGAATGATGATATTTATTATATTGTTTGCATGTATTGATTTACGCTTCCATGCAATATTGATTTGATTAATCGTTGTATAATTTATTTTGTTGTTATGATGATTTGGATATGTTCTATGATTGAACTTTGTTTCATGTGGCTTCCTGTCATCGGTATTAGTATTGGGTTTTTACATGATTACATCATGCTTAGGTAGAGGGGAGGAATGTGGAGAAATAGTATAGCCTAAGCTTGATGACGCAATTTGGTAGGCTCCGCCCACCACAGTATCTATGGTGTCATTCCGCCATCTTGAGTGTAAATATTGGTGTATACGTCATTTGGTACAAATGACGTATATTTAACCGACAGTTGGGAGCACATGGTTTGTTTATAATCAGTCGAGCTCTGTGCATCATAGGATGCGGATGCATGTTCCAGTAGAGTCTAGCTTTGGGCATCTATGTAGATTAGGGTGTCCCAAAATATTGATGAAAAATTTTTTTTTTTTATTTTTGGTGGGACACCCTCCCAAAAGTTTCTTATAGTTACCAATATCATCCACTGAAATTATTAGGAAATTTGAACAATATTTACTGGTGCCTCAGAGCATCCAAAAATTTGGTTTGGATGGGCCCATTTTCAGCATTGAATTATTGCTTATTATTGTTTCTTCTTAGTATTTTCACCATTTAATTACTATACCCTTAATATATAATAACTGAAACTATTCTGTTTTTTGATTTTCAGATATTAAAGATGGCAAATAAAAGTTCTGTATCAAGAAAAAACAGTTATGTTTGGTTAATAGGATATCCTAAGGAACCTATACTTGGTGCACGTCTTCCTTCCGGCCGTGATGCTATGAGGAACTTTCTTCTTCTATCATAAATCAAGTAAAATAACAGTTGGTGAAAGTGCCAGGTTGACATTTGAAGCCGTGCAGTCATTCTGGTTAAAGTCGAGATTACCCATAAGAAAGCAACAACATTGTATCGAGAAGATCAAACATCTTTACAATGAACACAGGCAGCTGGTGAAGAATCGTAAAAGAAATAGCGATTCAGATGGGTTAAAGCAAAAACAGTACAGTATAAAACTTGATCAGCTGTTGGACATAAGTCATTCAAGTGCAGCACAAATGATAAATAACGAAGAGGATCGCCAGTTTCTGAAATTACAACAGCAGTCGAGAGCGGGCTGTATTGGAACGGTGGATAAGAAATTGGCTGCAAAGGAAAAGCTCTCTCTTGAGCGTCGTAAGCGATATAATGAGTGGGCTATTTCTGTAAAGAAACAAACGACAAAAGAAGATGGTTTTAGTCTTGCAACTAGCAGTAATAATGACGATGATACCGATGTAGAAGATCTTGACGATGACAATGAATTTATTATAAAACAATCCAGTAGGGCTGGCAAGAAACAGTGTAAACGGCGTCGTGTGATTTCTTCTAAAGTTTCAGCTGTCCTGGATCACACGAACACCAGCACAAGGGCGGCAACTATGATACTGGCATCGGCTTTCAACGAAGCTGGTAGTTCTACGTCTACTGTGGTGCTTTCCAAGAGTACAGTTCACCGACAACGCCAACAACGTAGAAAAGTAGCCGCACTTGAGATTAAAACAACATATGTCCCTTCAATATCTGTTGTTCACTGGGATGGCAAACTTATTTCTGATCTCTGTCACACAACTACATCCATCTCTGATAGATTAGCAATTTTATTGTCTTCCCTCAATGACGGCAACGTAAAACTTCTCGGTGTGCCGAAATTACAGAGTGGTTCAGGTCAAGCAGCAGCAGAATGCCGTGGTGGATAATTTAAAGTCTTGGTCTTGTGAATCACAAATTATGGGTATGTGCTTCGACACAACTGCAGCAAATACGGGCAAAGTAAAAGGTGCCTGCAAACTTCTTGAGGTGGCACTTGGACGCAATCTTCTTTGGTTGGCATGTCGTCATCATATGTTTGAAGTATTGCTAGCTGGCGTGTTCACTGCATGTCTGGGACCTTCCACTGGGCTAGAGATTGCCATATTTAAACTGCTTAGAGACAATTGGTCAAAGATACATCATGAGTCGAAACACATTTTTCCACTGATAGTGGTCTCAGACACAGTAAA
This sequence comes from Bulinus truncatus, assembly GCA_021962125.1. Taxonomy (NCBI): domain Eukaryota; kingdom Metazoa; phylum Mollusca; class Gastropoda; family Planorbidae; genus Bulinus; species Bulinus truncatus. The sequence continues at coordinate 196,000 of JAGDYQ010000175.1, read as the reverse complement.
AGCGTTTATCTCTAAAGAACTTCAGCAAAAACAGCTTCTGGAAGATTACCGAGAACTTATTGCTCTTGCTGCTTGCGTGCTGTTGGACTTGATGTCTCAGAACCGATTTTCGTAAACCTGGTGCTATTCATAGAGCAAGGTGGATGACTAAAGCCATTTATTCTCTTAAAATGCAACTACTGTTGGATGGTAATGAAAACGTCTTGCAGCTAACAGATCAACAATTACAAGGAATTCAACGCTTCAATCATTTGTTCTCAAAGTTTACATTCAATCGTGGTTCACTTGCTGTTCAGCTGTTGATGCAGCTGTTAATGACATTTCCTTGATAAACAGACTACATGACTATGAAGAAGTTCATCTCTGCAAAATTGGGCTAATGATGATAAAACGCCATTCCTGGTACCTTAGCAACAGAAATGGCAACATTGTGTCTCTTTTCAGATCTTGTATCTTTGGAAAACAAAGCAGCTCTTGTCACAGCCATGATCTCAGAAAGGGGTCCTCATCTACCTAACAACATTGCCAGACAGTATCACCGATTTACAGATCTCTCGTGAATTTTTCACCACGACTAGAATCAACTGCAGCTTCCTCGACATCCTGGTAAGTCAAAGATTGGCCCCATATTTGTATAACGACTGACAATGATGCCTTACGTTTGACTCAAGGGAACTTGAAATGTGTTAATGACAGTGCTGAAAGGGATATGTGGCATTGATACAGAAATTCAGTGCAGCATGCAGTAGATGAGAAACAAAAGCAATTTTGCTTCAAGTGAGTTGAAAAAAGAAAAACATAGGCAAACTGAACTTTGCAAGTTATAATCGTGAAGACTTTGGCGCAAATATAATGAGTGATTTCGTGATTAAGACTTTGCGATTCTTGCATGGATCGTAAGACTTTTTTAAATTTACTAATTAAGATTTAAATTCTGTATGAATCAGTTGAAAGTATAGATAGGACTTTCTGAAGTGGGTATCGTTGTGTATCGATATCTTGCGCCTATATCGTTCTATATTAATGGTGGTTAAAAGCTACGGGACTGGTTTCGGAAATGTGTTATCAGTTACTATAATTATATGATTCATTTTCATGGGGATTTTTTCGCTCATGCTGAGCACCTCTAAATCAATCATCAATTTATCATCAAGAATTTTGCATACGTTATATATTTTGCATCGAAGTGCACTTTTTAGGTGGTATCCTGTTTGGAAATACGACTTTCCAATTTTTTAGGTTTTACACCTTGTAAGAATTTCGGATGCATCTTTGCAGTTTTGCTGTTAGCTACTCCATCCTGATTTCACCTTTATGTTAGTTCATGTTTTCAAATTGAAATGAGTTGTTTGATATTTGCTTCTTTAAGGTTAACTTTCGTGATTTATGTTGTCTGAATTATTACACCTTCTACAAGTATCTTCATTATAAGGACCCGTAACAATGTGCTAAGTAAATACTGCCATGCATGCAAGCTTGCAGAAAATCAGGATGAATAAATTGAAGATAAGACAACTTGGAACACGACATTCTCCTGATTGTTGCAAAATCATGAGGTTCTAGATGAATCCAATAGAGTAATCGTTCATAATCTTGTGAGCATGCGTTGGAAGCAGGCGAGTCGAGGAAAGAACCTTTATCAGGGTTAACCACAGGGCTACTGGTTCTTAGTTGTCCCTATTGTCACCTCAAGCTTTTATCAATGCTACCTACAAGATACGTCTTGAGGATGTTCAAGCCTATCAGAAGGTGAACTCAGCAGCTCTAGGAACTGGAAACTGGTGCCTCTGTGGCGCGGAAGCACTCCAGAAGTATATGGCTTCAGTTAGCTGTTACTCCAGGTTGTGGGGCCTGGGGCTACATTGTTCAAAGCGGTTCATACACTCTTCACAAATGGGTCTGAACAGATCCTCAGGGATCTTTCCAACTTGGACATTGGACAGAAGTGACACTATGACAGCCGGCAAAAAAATCAAAGGCCTTAGGGAGTCACACTAGACAGAAAACTTAGCCAATATGTACGCACATCTGCACTGAGGCTATCACGAAAAGCCTCAGAGAGACCAAACATGGTGAAGAAGATGAGCGGAAAGCATGTCCTGAGGGGAGCAAGAGCGCGGATGTGCTGTGAGGTCACTGTACATGGAGGTGCAGACCCGATCCAGCATGGAAGCACAGGTCTACGGGTGTCTCGGTCGAGCACTAGAGAACCTGGACAAAGTGCAAAATCAGGCTCTCCTCCTCATAACATGGTATATTCGCCGAAGTAGCTCCTAAAGCTGCGGTAGAAATCATGGCAAATCTAACACCTCTGGAACCACACAGGGAGCTGTGGTCATCCCCTTAACGATACGGTTCAAACAGCAGGGAGACAACTGTCCACAGGGAACTGGTTGATAACTGGACAGAAGGAAAGAGGTTCCAACGATGAAGTCAGTTAATACATCCCACACTTGACTGACAGATTGCAAAGCTTCTGACTGAACGTGAAAAGTTAAAAATCCACTCCCGGTCTCCTCCTGGCATAGCATCCTGCATGCCTGAGGTACGCACGAGTCTGATAAGACACCAAAGCAAAGAAGAGCAGTCAGCTAGAGATGCTGCATACAGCAGCTATGAAAACAATAGTCCTACCCAGAGGGGCTATTCTTGCCTACACTGATGGTTCCGCTGTCAGCGTGGATGGCTAAGATAAAGCCGGGTATGGAGCTCATATAGTCCACCAGGCAACGAAGTTCTATGAGGATGTTGCAGGGCCATGTGGATCTCTCTGTGCTCTAAAGGCAGAGATGAAAGCCATAGAAGTGGCGGTGGCGTACATTGACAAGAAGATTGAGGATGGGGCGATACTGCTGTCGAATGTCGTCATCCTCACAGACTCGATGTTGCCACTGCAGAGAGGAAGAGGAAACAGTAGATCACTTGCTTTGCTAATGTCCACGTCTGGAGGAGTTTAGGCTGGAAGCCCGCTGACCATTGGGCTTTATGGCACTTTCCAGGAGTTGAGAGATACAGCAGGTTTCATCTCAGGAGCCCTAAGGAACTAGAGTTCAGACAGAGCAGACACATGAAGAGAGTGATGTATTCATTAATAATATACAAGATGGCTTTTCTACTGATCAAATCTTGTGATTTCTTGTAAATATCACATATTAAAGTGCATTTGTTATTCTTATAATGAATCTTGTCATGTCATTATTTTAGAACACAAGTAGGATATGACACCTATATTATTACAAATATTTTAAAATATATACAAACCGAAAACCATTTTCAAGAAAGTGAATATAATAGACCAAAACACTTGTGACCAAGTATGATAAAAAAGACAAACTCGTCATCATGGGCAGAGATAGCTCAATAAAGACAAAAAAGGGTCATTAGTAAACCAATGGGAGAATAAAACTTGTAAAATAGAAGATACGTTAGAAGATACAGCATATACAGCAGATACAACGCATGGAAGACAATATAGTCAAATCAACCACTGAAGAGGAAAGGATTATGCTTCTTAGAAATATACTGGCAGTACACAAGAAAGCAAATAAAATATAACTCATATATACTCATAATGGTATGATAACATGAAAGCACAATTTAATTCATAACTTTTGCAATACAATGGAACATCTAAGAGATCAAAATGATCAAGCTATAGCTGTAATGACTAGGCGACAAACATAACAGAAAATATGGTTCAAGAAAAAAATATTAAAACAGAACAATCATATACCGTTCTATTGTCTTGTATGATAATTGGGATATCTAAAAACAATTAATGAATATGTATTCAGTACTTAAAAACGTATGTGTAAATGGAGATATTTTTACTGTCGCCGTCGTCATTGAGATGTTTTATCACCAATAAACGTACATTGGTTGAATTATTGTTGTTGGAGCTGACGTCACTAAACTGTTTTTATCAAATCAAGTTATTGGTGTATTTGCTGCTAGGAAGCAGCTTGTTATTGCTGTGAACACTCTTTGCTCAGTTTTTCATCATAGCTAATAAATAGCATCTTATTATTTCTGTGAGCAGTCTTGCTCAATCTTTCGTTGTAGCTAATGGGAGCAACTTATCATTGCTGTGAGCAGTCTATGTTCAATTTTTCATCGTAGCTAATGGGAGCAGCTTGTCGTTACTATGAGCAGTCGTTGCTCATATTGTCATCCTGACGATGCTGTGAGTTGTAGAAAAAACGTTGCTGTGTGCTGTGCCATTCTAAGTTGGAAAAAATATAACCATAATATTCTATTTTGTTGCTGTGTGTTGTAGAAACGTGACTACAGTGAACGAAATGTTGCCACGGACAGTTATGAGTGTAGAGACTGTTATTGATTTTTTTTGGCTAAACTTTTCTAATTGACCTGAGGTCATCAAACAAGACACAGAGTCAAAATAGAAACTAAGACTAGAGTGTAAGTAAGAAACATTTTACATATCTATCTAATCGTCTTGATGTTGATGAGATGATGGACTAAACATTTACTCAAGGAGAACCATACTTTTTATTCAAGTATTAGTTACATATTTGTTTAATAGTATTATTAGCATCTGTCTAGAGACGTAATTGAATTTTTTTTTTGTAGATTGACAAGTATTATATTTTGTTTTGCATTGAAAAGATAAAGAAATAATTAATAATGATATGTCATAATGATGTAAAGCTATAAATTATGGCAAGGAAGTAATTTTAACTAACTTTGCTAACGAAAATCGGGTCATTGTTTTTTGTCTAAACGAGGTTATTTTGCCGGGCCAAAGTTTCCTCTCAAAGATGAGTAAAGCCATGTCGGATACTATATACAATAGCACTGTGAAAGTGATATTTGTCGCCTCGGTGATTTTCGCCTGTGGCAGAAGGCTATATTCTCTCTCCTTTCACCACGTGTAAAATAAAAACAGAAAGCATTTGTAGAATACGCATTTAGTTTTGTGCTTTTTTGCATCCGAGTGTTTCTCGAGCTGTTATACATACACAATTTTTAGCGCAATTTTTCGAAAGTTCAAGTTAGCGTGACTTATAGTTCTGAGCTGTCATATAGACATATAGTTCTGAGCTGTGATACTAGTACACTAATTAGATTTGGAACAAAGTTTGTAAAGGAAATACTTAATGTTTATTTATTGATGATGAAATATTTGTAACTATCGAAACAGGTTAGACTTATTCACAATCTATTGATTTGATCTATCTGATTCATCTGATTCTATCTATCTTGATTATCTATCTTATCTATCTATCTATCTATCTATTCTATCTATCTCATCTATTCTTTCTCATCTATCTATCTATCTATCTATCTATTCTATCTATCTATTCGTTCAAAAATCTGTTTCACATTGTCTTCTATTATCTATCTATCTATCTATCTATCTGTTCTATCGATATATCTATCTATCGCTATCTATCATCTATCTATCTATCTATCGATCTATCTATCTATCGAATTATCTATCTATTTATCTATCTGTTCATTTAATTTTACTGCTGTCATATCACTATCTATCTATCTATCTATTCCGTTTTCGTCTGTCGATATATATCTACTATCTGTCTATCTGTATATATCTATCTATCTCTTTTGAACATAGTTCTGTAATGTGTTCTTTTTAACTAACTCGATGTTAATGTCTGTAATTTAATTTTAGCATGTGTGCATGTGTGTGTGTGTGCAGTATCAATATATGTAATGAACAAGAGTCAAAATGTATGCCAGTAGTGAATAATTTACGATCAAAAAATATACAGACTATTAGTTGCCAAATAATCAATACACGTCAATCATAATATTTCTTTATTGACCACCATTCAGCCGTTATATGTCAACTATTGTATATTCATGCATTTTCTGTGTGAATTTAAGAAAGAGTTAAATTAAAAACACTGTCAAACTCCAGGCCATGATTGCGCCAAAACAGAAACTGCCGTAATTTGCGCTAATATCCAAGGTAAATAAGTTCTCTGTCTTGGACCACTGGGCTGTGATGATTATGTAAATCCACCTTGTTTCAAATCCGGCATAGGTTGTGGACGTGTAGCAGAAAGGTGTTTTGTATATGATATATATCGAATGCCCCGTGCTATCGTGTCAATAAAAAGATAGTTATTACTTGCGCCACAATTGTTACCTGTCAGTCATATACTCGGCAGAAATAATAGCGCAAATTGACGTTTTTTATAAAAAACAACAATACACACACAAAACATGTACACACCAAAATAATAAATGGTTTTCCCTGTTCTGAAACTTAATCTGATTATAGAACAGTGTGGCGTTCGGCTTTCTTGAAATAAATTTCAAAAAATAACTATTAAAAAAATAAAAACAAATATGTTTTAAATCGTAAATAAAAGACAAGTTGAATTTCTGTCTTCATATTTTCGTTTTTATACGTGAGACTTTACCGTCTTCTACAATATTTTCATTGTTCGATGTTGTCTAGGGTTGCCATGGAAACAACGTTGGTCTGACATTAAAAAAGGAAGTTTTTTTTTTTAATTTTTCTATAGTTGCGCTGTTATTAGAAGGTGACGTATATTTGAACGAGCGAAAAAAAAGTGTTGTTTAAACTGGTTATACCAATATACCGACTCATCTCGCCCAAAGTCAGCAGAGATTAATGGTAGTTACTAACGGCAATTTCAGCGCTGCGTTGTAGTTAAATTTCATTTTTTTCGTGCTGACTGTTACTCCTGTGTCAAGCAGCATAAGCTGCAATTTTATCAAACTAACGCAAGTACACCCCTCACACCCCTTTTTCCCAGCATTTCTCTAACTCTAATAAAAAAGAGCGAAATAAAATAGATACAGGGTTGGGCCACTAAGAATGACAGTCAAAAAAGAAGAAACCGATTAAATGAAGGTATAAAAGACACTTTAAACAAATTAGTGAAATCAACAGAGACATTTTATACATTAGTTCAAAGAGATGTACAATTGTTGATGGAACGACGATGTTTTCTTTAAGACTGTTTTAGTGGCAGTTTGAAATACTACAGAAAAGATCGGGAAAATCCTGAAAAAAACAAAGTTATATATAGCTACATTTTTAAAAAATCTAATTGTTCCTGTTTCGAACATGGCCTATGGGAGTTTGATTTGTATGAAGTTAAAAACGATTTTTTGTTTCGTTTCTATATTGTATTATTTTTTCTCCGACATCACTGTTTTTTTAAAAATTTAGCCAAAAATAATCATAACATTAGCGAAATGGATTTTCGGGTACACAAAATTTATGGACAATAAAAATATCAAAAAAGTGAATCCAAGTTTAATTAAAAAGTAGTTGCAATATCGAAATTTCTAGTGCATTGTTGCAGACAATGCGGGTCTACTTGTTCCCAACTACATCACAATCTCACAAGTCTTACAGCTCAGTGAATGCATCAGAGCAAGATGAGCTAGAAACACGTAAATAAAACGGAACAAATAGAATACAGTGTAGAGAAAGGGAAGAGGTGACAGATGAACAAAAAGACAAGAATGAGCGACTTTTTTAAATAAAATAAATGTATGGACGTTTCCTTGCCCTGTTGAATGTTTTGCATGTTCCAAGGGTGGGATAAATCCCGCACGTGACATTGAAAGATGGCGACCGCACGCAAATCGTCTGCACAGAAAAAGTTTCATTTATGCTCTTTAGAAGAAGACTTTTGATGGAAAGAAAAACAAGAACTCTCGGCAGCAGCTTTGTGCTGCTTGTGGAGGAAGTTGAATCAAACTCACATGGGCGTGTACGACTTCAGAGGAGATATTTGGAACAGGCGAATGGAAAACCTACAAAGAAAGTTGAAAAAACAACAACAACAACAAAACAACAACAACAATAAAGGAAAACAAAACAATATCAACATCTATAGATCCACATATTCCGAAACAATTTAAATGCAGCTGAAGAATGGACCAAATGAAATTATGAAAATATTTTGAAAATGTAAATACTCAACGAATATTGAATATATTACTTGGTTTATTTTTTCAAAGAAATCAAGACGGCGCCAAACATCTATGTTATTTGTTCTTTTTGGTCGGTCACTAGACAGTGGCTCGTGAAATCATCAGTAGTGTAGCTAGGGTGTTACCTGGTGCCTCGATCACCGTGACCTAGGAGAAGGGCTTCTCGGATATAATTTCCATACATTAAAACCGGCTTGGCGGCGGTATGGAGAAAACCAATCCCATTTGGTTTATAGCACACACCACAATCAATAAAAATAAACAAATAAACAAAAGAAACAATCCAGATAATTGATCAACTGCCAATAAGGAATTTAAATTTACCTGTATATTCTTATATGGTTGTCCACTAATTCAATGTAACTGTACCAATGAATGACCAGCAGCCGCATGCAGCTCGAACATTCATAAGTTTCAGATAGAAAAGCCACTTAATATTTTTGGTGAATCGTCTGTATCGCTCAATTCATTTCAGCGCTTTTTTGTGAATTATTTGTAGGTAGCAATACATAGGAAAATGTACGAGCAATTTAGGTGGGTGTGTATTTCATGAACTATTTAAATGGAGGTGGGGGGGAGGTGCCTTAGTTTTGGGGAACTATTTTTATACTGGGGGTAATTAGTTATAGCATGGGGATATCAGGGTGTTTTTAGTGAACAAACGTGTTTCGCGTTTCTGTTAACATGATAGGGGGACATGTTCTTAACATTTATATAGGACAGAGTGTTTAGGATATAGCCAGTTATGAACGCGTCATAATACGACGCTTCTAGCCTCCGTCTCACACAAAAATATATTTTTTTCTGTTTTTAGCAGAGAGCAGAGAGAGCAAATATATTCAGGCGGCGAGAGTGCTTGAAATTTTTCTTCCCCGCCTCGTTAAAACATGTACAGGAGAAATGACATTTTGATATGGCAATGTGAAAGCACTTATCGTGTTAAAGGCGACGTGAGTTGTTGTAAAAAAAACAAATAACAAACAAAGTTGATTGAGTAGATGCAGACGATTTATGCACCACGACGTACGCCAGAAAGTCTTCAACCTCGACACTTCTCTCTAAACTCAATTAAGGGAATTACTCAACGTCCAGACCGTATTATAGCAGATCTAGAAAAAGTGTCGAGGCATTTACATTGTAGGGTCCATTTAAATTGTTCTGGTTGTTCCCCACTTCAGCGCTGGCCATATGTTGGGAAAGATTATTTTAGATGACGCTCCAGAGTGTGAAATTTGACGGTTAAAGAGCGAAACCATTAAAAAAACGGTAAAAAACGGTTTAAAAAAACGGTATTGCTGTTGTCATAAAGAGATAGCCGAATTTCGTACTTTTTTTTCCGGCATGTTTTCTTGTTTGCCTGTCATAACCTAAATACATACACACAGACTGACAGCCATTTACACACACACACACACACACACACACTTCACACACACACACGCCGGACACACGTGTCACGCATACCACATATTTCACATGTTTTGAGAGGATGAGGAGGAGGGGTAAGGCTGGAATGGGGAAATGGCATTGCGCGCGGCCACCTAAAACAACACAATGAAAAGATTTATACACTGTGCGCAGAACAAACAGGTTTGGGTTGCGTATTCTGAAGTTTGCGGCGGGGAGATGGTAGGTCTAACCAAAAAAAGCAAAATTTTTACTGATTTAGAGTCGAATTGCTTTTGTAAAGAGGGCGGCAGCGTTGTATTAGAGAGGGGGGGAAAAGGGAGTAGTAGAGGTGTAAAAAAATTCATATCGCGCTAAACAAAAAATTTTCTGTATACGAATGAACAAATCTCGAAAGAGGTGGGGAAAGCCGATTATTTTAAATTTCAATTTCTCTGGAATGTACTAGACAAATATTCGACCGGAAAGTGCTTGAGCTGCCATTTTCACCAACAGCCGAGCACATCTGAAAGCCAATGGTCTCAATGTTAATGGCCTGAATCGCCGCCTTAATCATCTGGAAAACAATCTTGTTTATCTGACACTTAGAGTTAGTAGTGGCTATGAAAATATCATATGTAATAAATAAGTTAAATTTCTGCATGGAGCTATAACTTTTTGTCGGTAATTTTTGGATTTTTTCATGACATGTATTTTAAATCGTAGTTACTGTTATTAATTTTACTTTCGATTTGGTCGTAGAGCAATCTCGCTTTTATTTTTATTAGATATAATAGTTTTAGAACAACACATGGAGGACCAACATATCACAATTTTCTTCCGGGAGTGTGGTTGATTATTTATATTTTATATTGTTTTGCCACTCGGGGCCCTTAGTCTGGAAAGTCGCACCGAGAGAAATACACCACACAAAAAGGAAAATAATTGAATATTTTCGGGCGGCGCCTAGAACCTTTTGATGCTTAGCGGACTCAAATTGGGCAATCTCACGAACGACCAAAACAGTGGTCCCCGCTCGGTTGGGGACCACTGCATCTACACCAATCTCACATTTCTATATAATTGCAATAATAATATTTGAAATGCTCAAGTGGAAAGATAGAATCATAGTAAGGGCTTCTAACGAGTTTGAACATTTTAAACTTAAAAATTCTTTTCTATTACAAACACGACACGTGTTTAGGATTAATTTGAATAAGTCAGCTGAGTTTTCCAATTTTTTTCTATTTTCCATAGGAGATTTTTTCGTTTTTATGCTTGACAGTCACCTAACGCCGAGACTCGAATTTCCAGTTTTTTTAGTTTTTTCAAATCATAGAGTAAATAGATTTAGAATGCCTGAGTAGTCAGGTTTTTGTTTACATCACAATACAAAAAGCCTGTTAACGAATAAAAAATATGCGGAATTCCTGATTTTGCAGGTGTAGCATCCTATGTTTATAATGGTGCAAAAACAACGAAAACTCAGAACACGGCCAAAAGGTGTGCGCAATTTCGGGAAATTACACAGCTCGTCGCCAACAAATGGACTACGGCCAGAACTACATGGAGAATGCGGACAAGCAATCCTGGAAGAGAGAATGTACGGAGTTCCCTGAACAAAAAACAACGTGATCTAAATCGCAAGCCTGCTGTTGAAATGGAAGTGGAGTCCAATTTTCGTTATGTCAGCACTACCTGAGTGGCCTTGATATCATTTCTAAAAACTGTTTGTGGCCTACTTGACTCTGCTCAACGCTTTCTTGTATCGACTAAATCTTTCTCTCTCTGCCTTCCACTTAAAAAAATAACAAAAACTCCACGAACGAAAAGCCAATTTTTTTTTTGCGTTTCTGTTTGTGTTGTGCGTATATGCGTGTAAGTAGTTCTAAAGACAAAACTCAAAGTGAATATTAACATGCTGTTCAAAGTTTAGACTTTTTTTGATAGTTTATTTATTTGGTTATACATGTCTTTCACAAAAAACTTGCTTATACCGAAGACTGACGCGATTTTAGAACTTTTGATTTAGTGGCCTTTTGCGATAGCAATAATTGTAACGTGTCTGGTGTTACTTGATGATTATATTTACATATATATACAAACACAGATTTCGTGTTATTGTTTATTATATTCGGAAAAAAAGGCCCTCTCTGTTTAATATTGTCATCTGTGTGTTTGTTCCTGATGCCAAAAGTCAGCTGATAAGTTAATTACTTTGACGCCATTACATGCAGATAACAAACACACACAGAACAATCAAGTTGTTACATCAAGAAGAGGAAAACCTTTTTTCAAATTTTCTATAATAAAAAACAATAACACGAAATATAATGTTTATATATATATGTAAATATAATCATCAAAGTTTATGTGCACCAGACGTTTTGAAATTTATACTCTGTGATGTGCCTGTTATTTTCTTACAAGCCTTTATCACAAAGGCCGACAAATCAAAAGTTCTAAAATCACGTCAATTATTGGTATCTTCGGTATAAGCGTTTTTATCATTATTGTGAAAGACATGTATAATATTAAATAAACAAAACTATCAAGTCCCTGCGCTTTGAAACATGTTAATGTCTTTTGGTTTTGTCTTTGTGAACTAAATTTACACACACATATACACACAAACACACAAACAGAAACACAAAAAAACACGCAATTAACCGTTCATGGGTTTTTGTTATAATTTTTTTTAAGTGGAGTGGGCGGGGGAGAGGGTTGGGTCGGTCTAAGCAATTGAACGTCTGAGGGATCTAAGCAAAATACAACTTAGGGACCCCTTTAGAAAAATGATATCAAGGCCTCAGATTGCAAATCTTGAACCTCTTTGAAAAATTGGACCCAACTTCTAAATTTCAACAGCAGGCCCCTTTAGCAGTGGGGGTGGGGGGCCTAGGTAATCACGTTGTTTGCTTGTTCATAAGGTAGGGCTCGACACATTCATTCTCCTCTTCCAGGATTACTGTCCACGACCTATATAAATGTAGTTCTGGCCGTAGTCTATCATTTGATTGGCAGGCGCCATCATTTACCGGTATGTCTGTAGCGTTCTGAAGTACCACAATGTAGCTACTTCCCAGGGTGCATCAGCCTGTACTTTGACTTTAGATGTTAGTTTGTCGGTCTGATTTTCGTTTTCTGTTTGCACCATTGATAAAACAATACATAGAAATAATCGGAAATATTAGATCATTTTGTATATTGGAATCTGCACCACAAATCCGAAAATTTCCGCATATTTTTTTTTATTCATTAACAGACTTTTTGTATTGATTCTTCAAGCTTTCACCTATTTCTCAAGCATTCTAAATCCTATTTACTCTATGATTTGAAAAAAAAACTAAAAAAGCCTAGAGTTCCGAGGGTCATAAATAAACGTTAGACTTTTCAAGACCAGCACCTGACTTTGTCAAGCATAGAAACAAAAAAATCTCCTACAAACCTTGGAAGTAGAAGAATGTTGGAAACTCTTCCCTCGGCTGACTTGATTCAAATTGGCCTCCCTAGGCACGTGTCAGTGACACGACAATGAAGGGGTCAGAACTTGTAGTTTAAAATGTTCAAACTCGTTATTGCTTTGTACTACAGCTGTTACTGTGTTGTTGTTTCTCTTTCCACTTTAAATTGTGAGCATTTCAAATATTGGGTTGAGTGTCGACTTATTAGTTTTTCTGGTTATATAGAAATGTGAAGTTGGTGTAGATTAGAACAGTGGTCCCCAACCGGTGGCTGGGGACCACTGGGTTACAACACGGTCGTTCCGTGAGATTGTGTTGGCCAGTGGTCGCCCAACCCCCAGTCCGTGCATCAAAGGGTTCTGGGCCGCCCAAGAAACATTCAATTATTTTCCTTTTTACTTATTGTGGTGTATTTCTCTCGGTGCGACTTTCCATAGACTAAGGGTTAATTGAGAGCTGATCGGCTGTGAGTGGCAGTGGCATTGTAAATCAAAACAATATAAAATATAAATAATCAACGGTCCCCCCCTTCCCGGGCGGGCCGCAGTGACATGATTAAATGTCGACCGGTCCTCCGAGCAATTGTTCAACGTCGACCTGTCTTACATATATTACATATCTAATAAAATAAAAGCGAGTTGGGCTCTGCGTTAAATCGAAAGTAAAGAATTAATACAACAGTATTGCAGTTTAAAATACAATCATGAAAAAAATCGGATCTGCCCGAAACCAAAAATAACTAGCCTACCGATCAAACCTAAGGGGATATAACTCCATGCAGGGTACAGCTTGTCTTATATTTATTACATATGATATTTTCATAGCCACTATAACTCTAAGTATTCGGATAAACAAAGACCAGACAAATCCTTATAATTGACTTTCCAGATGATTAGATAATTTTGGCGATTCGGACCATTGGCGATTTTGGACCATTGGCACTCGGATAATTGTACTTCAACTGTGGTAATGAAGCAGCTCAAATGAAAGACGCGCGTTCAGCGTACTGCGAGTCAGTAACCTGTCGGTCATCAGCTGTCCTGGGCACGTGCGCCTGGTCCGGAGGGGGTGGGGGGGAGCTAAAACTCATCGGCATCTGCTCCCCCCACCTCTTCGAGATTTGTTCGCTTGTTCGTCTGCTCACAGAAAATGTTTGTTTACAAACCTGGTTTTTATTTCATCAGTCGCTTGTACCTCGCGATCAGTATCCCATAATTTTTTTTTTACCTACATCACCCTCTCTCCACCTCCTTCCTCCCCTCCTCCTTCTTTCCTCTAACGCTTAAGCCGCCCCCCCCCCCACACACCCCTAACAAAAGCAATTCGGTCCTAGCGCTCGAAATAAGTACCCCCACCTTTTTTTTTTTTGGTTAGGTGTCTACCTCATCCCTCCCTCCCCCGCCACCCTCCCTCCCAGTGTAGGCTTCAAGAATGCCCTGGCGCCCTTTACCAGCCATGTTTGTTCTGCACACGAGGTGCCGTCTTTCATTGTGTTGTTTTTAGGTGGCTCGCCCCGCGCGCGGTGAGCTATCGAGCACCGCCTGCCGGTTTGCTCATCCCTCCCTCCCCATTCCAGCCTTACCCCTCCCTAATCCTCATCCTCTCAAGAAACATGTGGGGGCTCGGTGGAAAGTTATGTGTGAATGCGTGTGGTAGCCACATTTTGTGTGTGTGAGTGTGTGTGTGTGTGTGTGTGTGTGTGTGTGTGTGTTTATGTGTGTGTGTAAATGGCTGTCAGTCTGTGTGTATGTATTTAGGTTATGACAGGCAAACAAGAAAACATGCCGGAAAAAAAAAAGTACAGATTCGGCTATCTCTTTATGATAGTGGTTACAAATATTCTTTTTTTTTAATACCGTTTTTTTAAACCGTTTTTATACCGTTTTTTAATAACGGTTTTTTCCGCTCTTTAACGCGTCAAATTTCACCTCTTGAGATGGACGTCTAAAATGAAATCTTTCCCAACGTGCATATATGACCAGCGCTGAAGGGTGGGGAACAACCAGAACAATTTACATGGACCCCCTGAGTATGTAAATGCCTCGACGCTTTTTTTTTCTAGATCTGCTATAATACGGTCTGGACCCCACGTTGGGGGTCCCGGATTTCCCTTAATTAATTTAGGGGGGGGGGGAGAGTGTCCGAGGTTGGAGACTTTCTGGCGGCGGTCGTGGTGCATAAATCGTCTGCATCTACTCAATCAACTTTGTTTGTTATTTGTTTTTTTTTTTACAACAACTCACGTCGCCTTTAACACGATAAGTGCTCACCCCGATGCACCGTATCAAAACAATGTCATTTCTGTACATGTTTTAACGAGGCGGGGAGGGGGGGAACAATTTCAAGCACTCTCGCCGCCTGAATATGAAATATGTTCTCTCTCTGCTTTCTGCTCGCACTGAGAAAAAAAAAATATATTTTTGTGTGTTTTTGGGGCGGAGGCTAGAGAAGCGTCGTTCTGAAATAAAAACTGCTGAGCGCGTTCATATGACTGGCTATATCCTAAACACTCTGTTATATCCTATATAAATAGTTCCAGAAAAACACCATGGTGTTCCCCCCCCCATCTAAATAGTTAACCGAAACACCCTGATGTCTACAGTCGAAATTGTTCACTAAAAACACCCCTGATATCCCCATGCTAATAATAATTACCCCCAGAACACCATGGTGTCCCTGATCTAAATAGTTCCCCAAAACTCAAGGCGCTCCACCTCCCCCCTACACCTCCTCCCCCATTTAAATAGTTCATGAAATACACACCCACCTAAATTGCTCATGAAAACATCCCTGTGACCACCCCTTCCCCTTTACCCTCTTTCTAAATAATTCACAAAAAGCGCGCTGAAATGAAGTGAGCGATACAGACGATTCACCAAATAGTATTAAGTGGCTTTTCTATCTGAAACTTTATGAGTGTTCGGGCCTTGTGCGGCTGCTGAGTCGATTCATTGGTACAGTTTACATTGAATTAGTGGACAACCATATAAGAATATACATTTAAATTTAAATTTCCTTTTTTTTTTAAAAAAAAAAAAACAACCTTTTTATTGGCAGTTTGATCAATTTTAATCTGGTTGTTTCTTTGTTTATTTGTTTATTTTTATTGATTGTGGTGTGTGCGAAATCCCTATAAACCACTAATGGGACGGTTTTTATGGTGCCCTTCTTTCATCCCCGCCATAGCCGATAGTGCAATGGCCATGGAGGCACCACGGGAGATATATCGGGAACTTGAGCCAAAACCTGAAAAATTTCCTTGGTCCTCACCGGTGATCGAACCAGGTACTTTCAGGTCAACAGTTTAGCGCTTTACCACAATAGTAGCCCTAGCTACACTACTGTTGACATGGTGTCGCCCCGGACTCGAACCCACGTCCTTCAGGGCTATAATCTAGTGACCATCGAACTGAACCAAAGAACAAATAACATAGATGTTTAATTGGCGCCGTCTTGATTTCTTTGAAATAAAAAATAAGCCAGTAATATATTCAATGTTCGTTAGAATTATTTACATTTCAAAATATTTTCAAAAATGCCTCATTTTGGTCCATTCTTCAGCTGCATTTAAATTGTTTCGGAATATGTGGATCTATAGATGTTGATATGTGTTTTTGTTTTCCTTTTATTTATCTGTTGTTGTTTTGTTGTTGTTGTTGTTTTTTTTTCAACTTTGAAGTTGGCGTCCTCACTTCCGGTCGTCATGTTCCAAATATCGCTTTGTCTCACGTGATCTGAGTCAGACACGCCTCCAGACACGCCCATGTGAGTTTGATTCAACTTCCTCCTCACAAACAGCGCAAGAAAACTGCTGCCAACTCTCCGAGAGTTCTTGTTTTATCTCCGCACATCAAAAGTCTTCTTCTAAAGAGCCAGTAAATAAACTTTCTGTCTATTTTGTGCAGACGATTTGCGTGCGGCCATCTTTCAATGTCACGTGCAAGCCTTGAACTGGATTTATCCCACCCTTGGAACATGCAAAACATTCAACAGGGCAAGGAAAAAAAACTCATTATGCAATACATCCTTTATTTTCCTAGTATCTCTTTATTTCTCTCTCGCTCTCATTCTGTCTTTTGTTCATCTGTCACCTCTTCTACCTCTCACACTGTATTCTTTATTTGTTCCGTTTATTTACGTGTTTCTAGCTCATCTTGCTCTCGGTTTTACGATGCATTCCTTATAGACCTGAGCTGTAAGAGCGTGAGGTCGTTGTGACCTAGTAGCAGCAGGGTGGGACCACGTTGTCGCACGCGCCAATGCGCCAGAATTCGATGTTGGCCTTTTTTTTAATTAAACTTAGTTCACTTTTGCATCAGTGAATATCATTTTTATTGCAATCGCTAAATTTTTTGAAGAAATGTGTCTGTACCCGAGAATCAAATGTCATTTCCCGCTAATGTTTGAGATTATGTTTATGACGCATATTTTTTTGGCTAAAAAAAAACTGGTGATGTCGGAAAAAAATAATACAATATAGAAACGAAACAAAAAATCGTTTTTAACCATACAAATCAAACTCCCATGTAGGCCATGTTCGAAACAAGGGAACAATTAGATTTTTTTTAAAAATGTAGCTATATATAACTTTGTTTTTTTTTCCGGATTTTCCCGATCTTTTCTGTAGTATTTCAAACTGCCACTAAAACAGTCTTAAAGAAAACATCGTCGTTCCATCAACAATTGTACATCTCTTTGAACTAATGTATAAAATGTCTCTGTTGATTTCACTAATTTGTTTTAAAAAGTGTCTTTTATACCTTCATTTAATCGGTTTCTTCTTTTTACATTCGTCATTCTGTGGCAGTGGCGACAGGCGTAGCAGCCCCTGCGTTACACTCTATCTTATTCCTATTTTTTTTTTTATTAGAGTTAGAGAAATGCTGGGGAAGGGGGGTGATTGGGGGGGGGGAGTCTTGTTCGTTAGTTTGATAAAATTGCAGCTATATGCTGCTTGACACAGGGGAGGTAACATGTCAGCACGAAAAAAAAAAAAAACGGGGATTTACCTGGAACATGGGGGCTGACACAAATGATGTGAATTCGGGCCCGTTAACGGCCCCTCCTCCCCCCCCCCCATTCTTAACTACAACACAGCACTAATTCACCAGTACTACTATTATCTGCTGACACTGGCAGAGCTAGATGAGTCGGTATATTGGTATAAACCAGTTTATACAACACTTTTTTTTTTTTCGCCTCGTTCAAATATACCTGAGTAAGTGAATTAATTCACCTTCCTCTCGTGTGTCTTTAACAAACAGCGCAACTATAGAAAAATTAAAAAAAAAAACAACTTCCTTTTTAATGTCAGACCAACGTTGTTTCCATGGCAACCCTAGACAACATCAGACAATGAAATGTTGTCTAAAAGAAGACATTAAGTCTCCACGTAAAAAAAAAACGAAAATATGAAGACAGAAATTCAAACTTCCCCCTCACTTAATCTTTATTACGATTCGCCTTTATCATTTGTTTTATTTTTTAAATAGTTTACGCTTGAAATTTACTTCAAGCCAGACATACTTTACTGTTATAACCAGATTGAATTTCAAATGCATAAGGGGGAAAATATTTGGTATGTACAGTGTGTGTTTATGGGTGTGTGTGTGTGTGTTTGCGCTGTTTTTATAAAAAAAAAACATTCGGAATTTGCTTTCTTGTTGTTTACTATTACCGAGAACGCCGCTGCCAAATATTATGACTTGACAGATTGCAACAATTGCTGGCGCAAGTGGATAATAGCAGGTAAATGATTTGACAGACGCATACATACTAGCGCAGGCATTCGATATATATATATATATAAAACACCTTCATAACCACACAATCCCTTTATTATATGCCGAGGTTACAGAAACAGGTGAATTCTACACTTCATCAGCCCGGATGGTCCCTTTTAGGGTTAAGGGAACTTTATTTACCTTGGATGATAGCATCTTGGCAGTTTCTGTTTTACTGGTGCCTAATCATGGCCTGGAGTTTGACAGTGTTTTAATTTAACTCTTTCTTATACGCGTCATAAGTAATGCATGAATATACAGAATGGTTGACTGACATATAACGACTGAATGATTGATTTAATAAAAAGATGTGCCGACTGATTGACTGATGTATTGATTGACACTAACTGACAGCTTGGTAGTCTGTCATGTACACTGATCGACAGAATTATTCACTTACTGGCATACATTTTGACTGTGACAGTACATGTAATTGAATTACTGCACACACACACACACACACACACACACACATGCTTACGTACAGAATTAAATTACAGACATTAACATCGAGTTGGTTAAAAAAAAAGAACACATTACAGAATTTAAATGTTCAAAGAGGTTACGGATAGATAGATAGATAGATATACAGATAGATAGATAGATAGATATATATATCGACAGACAGATAGATAGATAGATAGATAGATAGATAGACAGACAGACAGACAGACAGACAGATAGATAGATAGATAGATAGATAGATAGATAGATAGATAGATAGATAGATAGATAGATAGATAGATAGATAGATAGATAGATAGATATATCGACAGACAGACAGACAGATAGATAGATAGATAGATAGATAAATAGACAGACAGACAGACAGACAGACAGATAGATAGATAGATAGATAGATAGATAGATAGATAGATAGATAGATAGATAGATAGATAGATAGATAGATAGATAGATAGATAGATAGATAGATAGATAGATAGATAGATAGATAGATAGATAGATAGATAGATAGATAGACTTTGCTCTATTTCGTTTTTGATAGTTGCAAAATATTCATCAGCAATAAAGTAAACATTAAGTATTTCCTTTACAAACTTTGTTCCAAATCTAATTAGTGTACTAGTATCACAGCTCAGAACTATACGTGTACTATAACAGCTCAGAACTATAAGTGCACTTTAACAGCTCAGAACTATAAGTGCACTCGTATGTATATAACAGCTCAGAAACACTCGGATGCACAAGACATTTTCTGCACTATTCTATATACAAATGCTTTCTGTTTTATTTTACACGTGGTGGAAAGGGAGGAAGGGTATGCAGCCTATGCCACGGGCGAAAATCGCGGGCGGTTGAATGTCTAAAACCGGCCTGGATATCAGTATAGTATCATAGGTGTTGACTGTTGAGGAATGGGCAAACAGCCGGTTAAGCGGCACCTCATTAGCGGGGGGGGGATAACTTTGTGGCACAAAGTAGCCTCGTGCGGTTCTCAGATGTATCTTAATTAAAGAAACAATGAACCCATTCACAAATTAATAAAGTTAGTCAGTCATCCCTTGAGCGATTAATTAGACGATATTATTTAAGAATAATTTTTTTACAAGTTGGGTTTTTTTAAACCTATGTAACTAGATGGGTTTTTAATAGTTCCCGACACGAGTGATATGAGGGGCAGATAATTCCCAGTGCAAACAAGTGGCCTTCAAGATTCATGTCAGCACCGGCTGCTGTTATCTGCCCCTAGTGGCACTGGATTCTATCTTTAAACAAGTTTCAATGGGCGAGCGCCGCGCGAGTAGGTTTTTTTTATAAAGAGGGGTGAGAGAGGTTGGGGGTGGGGTGGGGGAGGGGGGTGGACAAGTGTCTAGCACTGGGGTGGGCGAACCTATTTGCAGAATATTTCCTTCTTCATTCATTTAACACTTCTTGCTTGTTTGACCAAATGATATCTCCAAACTAGTGGCTAATTTAATATAGAGAGTTCAGAGAGAGAGAGAGAGAGCCAGAGAGAGAGCCAGAGAGAGAGAGAGAGAGCCAGAGAGAGAGCCAGAGAGAGAGAGAGAGAGAGCCATAGAGAGAGAGAGAGAGAGTTCAGAGAGAGAGAGAGAGAGAGAGAGAGAGAGAGAGAGAGAGAGAGAGAGAGAGAGAGAGCCAGAGAGAGAGAGAGACAGAGAGAGAGAGAGAGAGAGAGAGAGAGAGCCAGAGAGAGAGAGAGAGCCAGAGAGAGAGAGAGAGAGAGCCAGAGACTAGATAGTAACGAAAAGATATTTTTGGGCATCTTAATTTCATGATCGTCGAATGATGTGTCCTCGTAAAAGTGATCATACATGTTGTAGACCATAAAAGTGATCATACATGTTGTAGACCATAAAAGTGACCATACATGTTGTAGAACATATGACATGGCGTCGTCGACATACACTTAGTGAGAATAGTGCCGTCCTGGTAGGTCTAATATGGCCCCCAACTTCAAAAGGGCCCCCTTCCATCACAAACCCTAACAAGTCTGATGCTATATGGGCCTCATGAAGTGCTATTGGCTTGGGCCTCGAAAGATATATTCATTACTATTTAGTCTATAGGGCCCCAAAATATCTTTTCTTTACCATCTAGTCTCTGGCTCTCTGGCTCTCTGGCTCTCTCTCTCTCTCTCTCTCTCTCTCTCTCTCTCTCTCTCTCTGAACAACTCTCTCAGTGATAACTGTGGGCTGAGTCTCTTAGAGCCCGTGAGATCGAACTCGATGTGTTCCTTAACATCTGAGAAGTGTCCACAAAAGTCAATGGCCAGCAAGCTACCAGATTGGCCAATCATGCGGTCCTTTTTTTATCTGGTCTTTAGGGCCCCCCCCCCAAATATCTCTTCGTTACTATCTAGGCTCTAGCACTTTTCCAACGCCTTTCATTTCCAGAGACCAGGTTTTGGAACACCTTAAAATGATTATTGGCATAGAGAGCTGCGAAGACTCAACTCAAAGATTCAATTCGCTCCCTCGCTTTTTTTTTTTGTGCTGGTCTGACTTTACCCTCGCAGACGGGCGGTAAACTGGTTTAATTCTAATTGAAATCTGAAAGTCGTGAAAGTAAATGCTGTCTTGCACAGCATGTAAACAACACAGCATTTGGGCACAGAAACATAACAGCCTTCCTTTGTGAAGGGGCACAGAGCAAGACAAGAAATGGAAAAAAAAAAAACTAGGTCAGACACGTGGAACTGTTTTAGAGTACCAAACTCATTCCCCTACCTTCTGCTGATCACGTGACTGTTGAGAATTTAAACAAAAGGCACACAAAAAAAAAAAGAAGAACAACTCGTGTCCGACCCCTTTCCCCATCCCGACACTGACGGAACTATGCCAGGCGTCTAGCCCGTGTGCCATGAACCGTTGGAAGTGATGGGGTGGGGGGGGGGAGGTTGAAATCTATGTATATCATGTACTATGTTGCAGTGTGTATTAGTAGTACCTTTACTGTTGTTAATATATATGTAATATGTGTGCTAGACGGCGCAGGCATGTTATACATAACTACTTGGATGATAGCATTTTAGCATTTTGTTTTACTGGTGTTAGCGTCTTAGCATTTTTGTTTTACTGGTGTTAGCGTCTTAGCATTTCTGTTTTACTGGTGTTAGCGTCTTAGCATTTCTGTTTTACTGGTGTTAGCGTCTTAGCATTTCTGTTTTACTGGTGTTAGCGTCTTAGCATTTTTGTTTTACTGGTGTAAAGACTGTATGACTGACAAAGATATAACGACTGATATAACGACTGTATGACTGATTTAATCAAAGATGTATATAATGATTGACTCTGACTGATATAACGACTGTGTGACTGATTTAATCAAAGATGTATATAATGATTGACTGATGTATTGAATCATCACTGGCATTCAGTCAAACTGACTGATTTTGTTGACTGTCATGCCCTTTTGACTACAATCCCCCCCCCCCCGGTATATACAATGTTGAAACCAAGGGTAATCTAAGAAATGCACTGGTTATATATAACCTTGCAGTGAATCAACCTCTTTCTTATCCTCACAACTCAGAATAATATTATTTTAATTTCTAGTGTGGGGTTGAGGTGGGGGTGGGTGGGGTGCACAGAGCAAGTAATAAAATGTTCCGCACATGTGCATCTTATGGTAACACTTTCTACACCCCCTCTGAACTCTCCGCCCCTGAACCCCCCCCCCCCCCAGACACACAGTCTTCCTTCAGTATGCGGTAAAAAATTAAAAAAAAAAACTGACAATGTGTAGGGTTCTCGTCCTCCTAACAGAACTGACACTTCATGCGCGCGGTATGAAAGTGTTGCGTCATTAAATTAATGGCGCCAACTTCCATGACAACCATTTAAAAAAAAAATATACGCGTCATACTTAGAAATGTCTATTATTTTCTAATTTCTGTTAAGTAATATTGCAGAATATAATAATGTGTGTATCCATAGGTCATAGGCAGTGGTGTATTGGGAGGGGAACGCGGTGGAACGACGTTCCCTTACCTTTTTTTAAAAAACCGGAACGCGTTCCTCCAGTACTTTTTCATGTCCCGACAACTCCCAATTTTTTTTGCTCACACTATGCGCTCCCTTACTGCTTATTTCACCAATACATCACTGGTCATAGGTGGCGTATAAATGGGGTAAGGGGTTAAGGCGGCGACTACTGCAACATTTCGGTTTCCCAACTTTATATATTGAGCTTTTTTTAAACAAAATAAATCAATCAACTATCTTCTTATGGTAATAAATGGAAATATAACGTGGATTCTGTTGCAGCGTGTTTATGAACATCCGCCATTTTTTTTCTCCTGCTTGTTTTTGGTATACAGATTGGGGGGAGTGATACTACAGTAATACTACAGTGATACTACAGTGATACTACAGTGATACCACAGTGATAATACAGTGATACTGCAGTGATACTACAGTGATACTACAGTGATACTAACAGTGATACCACAGTGATACCACAGTGATACTACAGTGATACTACAGTGATACTACAGTGATACTAACAGTGATACTACAGTGATACTACAGTGATACTACAGTGATACTAACAGTGATACTACAGTGATACTACAGTGATACCACAGTGATACCACAGTGATACTACAGTGATACTACAGTGATACCACAGTGATACTATAGTGATACCACAGTGATACCACAGTGATACTACAGTTATACTACAGTGATACCACAGTGATACTACAGTGATACTACAGTGATACTACAGTGATACCACAGTGATACTACAGTGATACTACAGTGATACTACAGTGATACCACAGTAATACTACAGTGATACTACAGTGATACCACAGTTCAGTGACTTGGGAACCGCTGACACAGACCGCCACAAAAATGCGAACCCGGCGTCAGAGTGTCTCGTGTACCTGTTATTCACCCATTCTTAGTACTCCACCTTCTCTCTCTCTCCCCCCCCTCCCGGCGAGTAAATAAAAATACGTTTGATTCACTCACCGAATCACTCAACTACCTCATCAGTGTAAAAATTAAAACTACAAAAGAGGGGACATGACTTCGCTATCAAAGCCGAGTACAAAACTGGGGTTGTCGTTGTTTGTTGCCATGAGTTACATCGAGTTGAAAAGGGTTGAGGTAGTTTACCCCGTGCAGCTATCTAATCAACTCATTATCACGAATTCAATAACTCTATCTTCAACACCCCTCCCCCCCCCCTTTTCCCCTCTGCCCGACCCCCAACCCACACGCCGCTACACTTTTAGTACCAGTATCTCTCCAGCAATAAATTAATTTACCTAGTGTGGATTATTAGCTTTTTTTTCAAGTACAACATTTAGGTCCGTAGTCTATTACTCCATTTTTCGTGTATGTAGGTAATGCTTTCTTCTTTGCCTGTTGGTTATCTTATGTCTGACTGATCTTAGTTCTATTTCAATTAGCTTTAGTGTCATATCACCGGATACAACTTTCGATTTAATTCACAGGTAATTTTACTGCTATCTGATTCAATGGTGGTTCTTACATAACGGTTTTATTATTATTATTATCAGATAAACTGAGAGAGAGAGAGAGAGAGAGAGAGAGAGAGATGCAGTGGGCTGCAGCCAGGAGGTTGTCCTACCCACTTTAAATCTGGGGCTATTTTATGTGCCCATCAAATGGTATAAATCAATAATAATATTACATCACACAAGTGTATTATAAAATGCAACACGACTGTAAAACTTCCAGATTACAGAATAAATATATTCTCTGTTCATGACTATCTTTATACATATTAACCTTAACCCCCTCCCCCCACACACACACATCTCGTTTCATTCCTCTTTCTCTTTCACTCTCTCTCACTCTTACTGCTGTTTCTCTCTCACACACACACACACACACTCTCTCCCTATCCCTATCCCCCCTCTCTCTCTCTCCATCTTTCTCTCTCTTTCTATCTCTAACACACACACACACTCTCTTCCTATTTCTCAACCTCTCTCTCACACACACTCTCTTTATCTATCTCTCTCTCTCACCATTTTTCTCTCTCTCTCACACACACTCTTTCCCTATTTCCCCCCTCTCACTATCTATCTCTATCCATCTTTCTCTCTCTCATTCTCTCTCTCTCCTCTTCCTCTCTCTCTCTCTCTCTCTCTCTCTCTCCATCTTTCTCTCTCTCTTTCTCTCTCCCTCTTTCTTTCTCTCTTCCTCTCTCTCTGTCTCTCTCTCTGTCTCTCTCTCTCTCTCTCTCTCTCTCTATTTCTCTCTCTCTCTCTTTCTCTTACTGCTGTCTCTCTCTCTCAAACTCACATGTGTCTCAATTAAATTTATTTTGTTCAAATTCAACATATCTCAGATGTTCTTGGAAACAGGTGAAATATTAAAAAATCCTCAATAAATTACATCCCCAACGTAAGGTGCATAACGTATACCTGTGTCGACCTGATTGTAGCCGGCCTTCAGCTGTTATATACGGCTGCCAATTAAAACGTTGCGTATTAATCTAAGCTTATAACGTGTTCAACACACGTCACCATCTTATTTATTCTCGCCATTTCGCCGATCTACATTTTCTACAACTGCCTTCAGTTTTTTTTTTGTTTTACATTCGTTCATTCTTTGATGCGGCGCCCATCCACCCCTGGCGCACCTCTATGCCCAGCTGAGCCCGGCCCACAGGCTGTGGTGTATCTTGACCCATTTTTTTTTAAACTTTTAATAAGTTAGCTGTAGACCTAGCAAAGAATCGACTACATTGTTGACCACATTCTTAATATTGTTTTTTTTTAACATTAGTAAGAGCTCTCTTGACAGGAGATACAATTGTACGACAGTCACTGCGATCATATTGATTAAATATATTGAACTAAATAAGAAGAAAAAAACAAATATGACTTTAAAAGAATCCGATATTATCCATGATACGGAAAATGTATGTATACGTAATATATATATATATATATATATATATATATATATATATATCTGTGTGTGTGTGTGTATGTATGCGCATTCAATATTTTAAATACATTTAATATATATTTGTTCATTTAAACACCCCAACCATCAGCTCATGATCGGCGGCTCTTGTAAAATATTTATGAACCCATTGTTGACCCAAGATTTAAAAAACAAAAGATTTAGCCCACCCCTGCTCTAAATTAACCCATTAATGTCAAACTGTGGCGACAATGTACCGATCTCCATCCATTTCTAGGTGGCATTGCAAGGGTTAAATTTAATGTGTAATGTTGGTGCATCAAACTGTAGCGACAATGTACCGATCTCCATCCATTTCTAGGTGGCATTGCAAGGATACATATTGTTTTGTTGTTGTTTTTTTAATAATAAAATACAAAAATGGGAAAAACAAAATTGAGCTTTGCAGCCATACTTTGGAGCCATGCGTTGGAGCCATGCGCTTGAGCCATGTGTATGTGAGCTCAAGTCAGAATGTTTAAGAAGGCATGCGTTGCAGTGTAGTTACTGGAACGAGATACGGTGTTTACAAGGGAGTCGGGAAGTGAGAGGGGGGGGTATATAATGCCAGGTAAATTGTGAGCGAAATAAGGAGATTTTGGTTTTTTTTTGGCTGGCCAAAATAGAAATAAAAAAACATAATATCATTTTGGCTTAACATAGCATTAAGAAGAAAAGCCACGCCGGCAAATTGGGATTTTTGGGTTTGACGAACAAATAATTCCCATGAAATCTTCTCAACTCAGACGTTAAAGTTATTTTAACCTTCGGCCAGTTTTTTTTTCTCCTCCGTGACATGTGAACTAATTACAGAAATGTTGCCGGACTGGATGAACAATCCACAAAGTTTGGCTTTTTTTTTTAAAAAAAATAACAGCATGATTAGGGTATAGAAGATGAAGTTAATTGATAAAATTTCTAGTTTAGTTTTGTGTGGAGAGTAGTTAACGAAATTACCGGTTTAGTTCTGTTGGAAAGTAATTCATAAAACTACCTTTTTAGTTTTATGTGGAGAGTATTTGACGAAATTACTATATTAGTTTTATATGGAGAGTAATTTATGACGAGGCTAATAGATTATTTCTAAGCAGTACCGTTTTATCATATAGGCACAGTAGGCACTTTTTAAGGGCCTACGAAAGCTAGAATGGCAAATAAGTGCCGGTGCATTCGTGAAAAATATTAAAAAAGGAAATAGGGGAGGGCCTACGACTTTGAAAGTGCCTAGGGCCTACGATGACCTTAAAACTGTCCTGGTTCTCAGTACTCATGGTCAGAAGATCTCCTCTGCCAAAAGGGGACCTCTTCAAATATTAATTCCAATACAATCTGATGCTATATGCAGGCACGCCGAGAGGGGGGGCAGGGGGTCATTGCCAGGGGGCCCGCATCTGTAAAGGGGCCCAGTCGCCCAGACCATGTCAATTTTTTCACGACATTGTTTATTAAGGGGCCCGCAATGATGTCCTGCCCTGTGGCCCTTGTTGGCTCTCGGCGCCCCTGGGTATATGGCACTGTGCGCGTGTGCTTTTATCTGTCCAAGAGGCTGCCATATCTCTCTGGCTATGTATCATTTCTTTCTGTGTCTGTCATCTGTGTGTCTAATAGTATTTCTGTGTGTATGTATCTACCTAACGACACCTTAAAATAAAAAAAGTAAAATTAGATAATGAATATATTGTATGAATGACTTCAAATTATTACCAACATCTTCACAAAAATAATTTGCTTTGCTGAAACATTATCTCTGTATATGGTATTACAATTTATATTTGTATTTAAAAAAAAAGACATAATGTAAGGAAGCATTATTTCTTTATGATATTGAGACATGAAATGTTTACACTTTACAGCCAACAATTTATCTGGCATGCTTGATTGTTAAAAAAAAAAAAAGAAAGCCAAAACCAGGTGCCAGATTTGATTTCAATAGTTTTTGTTTATTTGGTTTGATCGACGTCATGGGGAACATGGCCGCGCTGAGTATATCTGCATTTCATTATATTGGTCAACAAAGCTCACATTGCTGAGAGGGTCATTCTCTTGGTCACTATCTGACCTGGTCGGTAGTTACCGACCATACCCTCCCCCCGCCACAGTCACCCGCCCCGGTCAGACCCCCCCCCCACCCTTATGTTTGAATTATACTGCCCGACCGAATTCCTGTGGAGTCGTCAGCGGGAGAGGAGGGGGTGAATGTTGACATCCCCCTCTGGACGGGCACAACTAAGACCACATGTACTGACCATCGAGTGACCTTTAATCTCGCTGCCACGAATCACTCAGCTAACTAGCCACTGACCCTTGTTGTATATAGTTCGAATATGAGCACAAAACTGGCTCAACTACGTGTAAATAGACAGACATATAGATCGCTAGATAGACAGACAGGCATATAGATCGCTAGATAGATAGATAGATAGATAGATAGATAGATAGATAGATAGATAGATAGATAGATAGATAGATAGATAGATAGATAGATAGATAGATAGATAGATAGATAGATAGATAGATAGACAGACATACAGGATAGATAGATAGATAGATAGATAGATAGATAGATAGATAGATAGATAGATAGATAGATAGATAGATAGATAGATAGATAGATAGATAGATAGATAGATAGATAGATAGATAGATAGATAGATAGATAGATAGATAGATAGATAGATAGATAGATAGATAGATAGATAGATAGATAGATAGATAGATAGATAGATAGAAATTTGAAATCAATTATCGCCAACTTTTCAAAGCCCATTGGATATGAAAGTTTGTATACGAGTGTTAGATACCCACGCTGAGGGACCATCCATCTTTCTTTATATCGCTTGGTCATATGGCTCCCCAGGCCCGCAGCGTGAGGGGGGGGGGAAGGGGGCCGCCCCCCTGCGTTTTGTCTGGCCCCCTCTGCTTATTTGCTCTACTATTACCTGGCCTCCCCTCTGCTATTGCCTGGCCCCTGCTTTAGAATGCCTGGCCCCTGCTTTAGAATGCCTGGCCCCTGCTGTAGAATTTTCACGCTACGGGGCTGTGGCTCCCCCCCCCCCCCCCCCAATAATCTGGTTTGCCCCCACGGTGGCGCTCAAGTAATCTCTAGTGGTACACTCTTAGCAAAACTACAACTAGTTTTCAGACATATTGAAACGCAAATAATAAATGCATTAAAGATAATGGCTATGTTATGCTGAAGTAACAGATACATTTATTGTTTCATGTCCAATTATAGATTATGTGTCACATTAAAGTGGAGCAGTCTGAACAGTGTAACAAAACATGTTCACTTCACTTGCCTATATATATGTAAATGAAACTTTTGTCTAAATGAGTTTTCAGAATTGAACGCTTTGAAGATTAAAAAAAAAATTGTTGCACGCTGTAAAGTAAATATTGCCTCCAATACTTAATGATGTCTTGCCTAGACTCTGTGTACAGAGCCCTGTACAACTTGTGTACAACACATGACGTCAATCCATTAATTCATTCCATTAACACAAACACCATTTCTCGAGCACCGTTGAACAAAAAATAAAAATAAAAACAACCAGTGAAACAATCGCAGGGAGAGAAAATGAAAGGGGGTGGGTGGGTGGGGGGGGGGTGGAGAGAAGAAAGCTGACTTTGTTTTGATGTGTGTAGTGTAAACGTTTTCTGCAGATTATTCTACCGCTAAATCACGTGACAACACCAACAAGCAAACAAACAAACAAACAAAAACAATCTAATGTAGACGCCCATTAATGTTTATAGCTCTTGGGCTACCGATGTACGCTTGAAAAAAAAAAAAGAGATCAACGCATTCTGGTAGGTAATGTAGTAAACAACCGTTATCCATTTAAAAGATGGCTGTGCAATGTTTGATTTTTAAACTTCCTTTTATTATTAGGAAGAAAAAAAAAGTCTCAGAAAGTTGTTATCTTGATTTTACTTCCTTTTTAATTCTCGGAAAAGTCACAGCAAGTTGTTATCTTGATTTATGTTGTCTTTATGTAAGACATAAATGTGTTGAGAAAGAAAGAAAACCCAGAAGGCGCGTAAAATGTTTGAGAATATTGGGGAATTCCCTAAATGTGGACGCCGCAGCCAGGTAAAATGCGTTTCTTTTTTTCCACACTTACCTGGCGTGATCGGCGACAAAACCGATTTACTGGTGATCACGTTCATATTTTCTACGTGAAAGATAGATCCGTTTCTGTGACACTATCCGAGATTTTGACGTGATCTCGGATATTTCTTGAGTGACTGTTTAACGTGAACACGGATACGCGGTATCTAAATGTTATAAATGACATTAATTTCTGAGTTTAATCACGTAAATGTCAGGATTAAATACCATGAATTCTTCAGAATAATGGCGTAATTTGCTTTATGGACATTCATACCGCAATCAAATGACATGAATGACAGCCTTAATTGTCATAAATTTCAGAACAAATAAGCAGTGGGGGCCAGACAAACACGGGGGGCCAGGCTCCCTGCTACCTCCGGCACGCCACGGGCCTGTCATGACCATTATCGCCGCCAACTGTGAATGTCATGGTTTCAGGTTATCCTCATTGAACACAGTGCAAACACTGTTTCAAAAAATGATTTTTTTTCCTGGCCTGGAGACCCCAATGATATCACCCCACAGATCATGGTAAGTCTCCTTGACCAGGTATTGCATTCTCAACTATATGATTTGGGAATGCATTTCCCCCACTGAATGTCAGCAAACTATCTATCATGGCTGACTCACATGATTTGGTCTAACTTTTTTTTGTGTGAAATAAGCCCATAGATAGTATTGTAATACATAGGATTAAAAAAAATAAGTTTTAGATAAACCACTTAATAAATCTAATGAATTATTAAAAACATTATTTAACATGAATATAAAAGGTGCTATGATTTTTTAAAGTCACAAATAAATATCAGTGGATTTTTGTTCTCTGTTAATGGCTATCCCAATATGACAACAGGCATATATAATTTTGAAAAGTAATAAAGGTTCTTGGAAGTATATATTTTTCAGTGAAACTTTGCAATAATAGAAATGGTTTTTCCAAATGACAAGT
Source organism: Bulinus truncatus (assembly GCA_021962125.1). Lineage (NCBI taxonomy): Eukaryota > Metazoa > Mollusca > Gastropoda > Planorbidae > Bulinus > Bulinus truncatus. The sequence continues at coordinate 164,909 of JAGDYQ010000175.1, read as the reverse complement.
TTCATCAAAGTCAATTGAAATCTTTCATACTTGTAACATGTACTTTTGGAAATGTATTTTTCACTGGTATTAATTATTATGAAACAACTTATCTAATTCATTTTTGTAATAAACATAAATGATACTTTTTTTATGTTTGAAAAATTGCAAAAAATAAGCCTCCAAAAATAATGCAGAAAAATGTTTAATTATTTTGATGATATTATATATACTTTACCTCCATAACACTTATCAAGTCCAAATCATAGTATTTATTGTTGTTCAGAAAAAAAATCAACAAAATGTTGTGGCTGAATGCATTTTTTAATAGAAAAAACTGTTTTCTATATTTTATATAAAATACGGTCAGCCATGTTTATAGATTACCTAAATTGTTTACACAAAAGGCAGTTATCTTTAACACTTATCTTGCACTGTAAAAAGAAGTTTAGAAAAAAATAACCACAATTTTTTTTTCTCTAGATGACTGAAAAAAATGGATGACTTACAAGACTACAGCAGTTTAGATAAAGAGGAGCTTGATGAAATTCAGAGGGTAAATGATGAAACAATTGAAGAACTGAAAAAAGAAATACTGTTACTTGAAAGAAACCTAGAACAGTATGGTCCTGGAGCTCTTATTGATTCAAAATTAGACATCAATAGGTAATGAAAAAAAAATTACGCTTCAAATTTGCATCTGTAAATAAATGATTGTCTTCAAATTACAGCTTAATTGCTAATTAAAGGTATGCCTAACATTACAAATGTGCTAAATAAGAACAAATCTCTAGTCTGCTGTCTAATAGTGCTGTAAAGAAATGGGATACATAAAAAAAGAATACAATGCAGTAAAAATGTTATGTGCAGACAAAATGTTAGAAATTTGACCCATACTTTAGTATATTTGCAGTGTAAATTTTTTTTTCTGTATTATTGTGATATTTGTTATAATAAAACAGTAAGGCTATAAATATCTTTGTTAAGGCCCAGGCCAGTTTTTTTTTTTTTTTTTTTTTTTTTAAATTTTTCTGCAATTTAAAGGCTTTTTAATGGTTTGAGAAATAGAAATTGGGTATTTAAACAGATCTGCACTATCTTTCTTAATTATCCGTTAACTCTTTTGGTACAACTAGCCATATAATACTGATTAGTACTGTATATGCTAACAGTATAGAAACCAGCTTAGAACTAGCCTTTATTTTTAGTTTTAATATGCAGCTACTGTCAATTTAGTTCAATTTTTTAGCCCTATTGTAAGCATCATTGTTAATCATTTTTATCTTTGTATTACTTAAAGCTACATTTTTTTCCCTATTTTTTTATAATAGTGAAGAAGGCTCAAGAAATCCTGATGAAGTATTACATAGAGTGATTCAGGATATAGATATCTATACTCTGTAGAACGGTAATGCTTCTAGAATTTTTTTTTTTTTTAAGAAATCATGTGTATAAAAGCAGCAGTAGAAATGAGTATTGGTTTTGTAAATTCTTATTCTATATGTTAACAGCTAACAGAAACAGCTAAATTGACAGGAGTAGTTATTGAAAATATTGAACGCCTAAGAGATTGAAATGGGTGAATATTTCTAAATTTTTTGGGTTACTGACTATTTAAAGGCAAAATATTTTTTGATCTTGTATAATAAAAATGTTCTTATATAGCTTAAAATTATATCATTGTTTTTGTATGATTTTTGATAACATAAAACAAGTTAACAACCAGTGCCGTTGAACAGTTTTACCTTTGAGCTACTAATCTTGGATAGGAAAGTTCTTGTAACATTACAAACTTCAAGAAACTCTGGTAAGTATCAATAGTTTGCAAGGATTTAGTATATTGAATTACAATTTTAAAACACGTTTTGGAATATTAAAACTACTGATCTCTTCTGCTAAATTTTAATATTTGTTTGGTTAACTTGAGGATAGTTTTATTTCCTATGACCCTGAAGTATTTATTTTTATGTGGATAATCATTTATTATTTAAAATTTTTTTTTCCAGTCTGATGAATCAATCAGATGTTAAAAGAAATAAACTTGTTTGGTTTTTGAAGTAAAATTTACAGAAGATATAAATAATGCCATTGGTAGAGAGAAATAACAAAGTAAGTTGTAAACATTGGTTCATTTATGCCTAGTGAAATAATTTTAGCATTTGACTTTACAGCTGCAAGCTCGGTCAGCTCACTTCTAACTCTAGTAAAGAATTTCGTATCATAGTGATTTTCCTAGATAATTAAGCATGACAAATCATATAAAAAAATTCATGATAGTGTTATGACTTAAGGAAAGGTAACATATACACACAAAAGACAGGAGTAAATCATTTCTAAAATTGGAGTGAAGTAAACTATATAGAATTGATTTATTCTAAGAAAGATGATCAACATTTATTGCTGACCAGAATTCTTAATATATAATTATAATTCAAGAGTTATCTATCTAAATCCAGATAATTCAATGTTAAGAGACACTATAACTTGATTTGTTGTGGTGCTTTGTCTAAAATTGAAAGTATTATGTTAAAGAACAATTATGTTAGATGATTTACATGAATATATGAAATGAGTCTTTTTTTTAAATTATTATTTGAAAGATAGAAAACATTTCTTTCTTTTATTTTTCACACGATTGCTTCCACTGCTTGCAAAAAATAGTATCCTGAAAAGTAAAAGTAAAGTTTCTTTTAAGCCCCTAATGGCTCATCAGGGCAGATGAAGTGTAGAATTCATCTGTTTCAGTAACCTCGGCATATAAAGGGATTGTGTGGTTAGCACAACGCCCAACAACATTTACTCCTCCAATATATACATATATATTCATTTACTAAGATGTTGCACTTAATATATAAAGGTATCTTCTTATTCTAAAGTTATATTTTGTACTAGCCATCCTGCGTCGTAACATACGCCGCCTTATCAACCAATATAATTACTGTAATTATTTTTTTTAATAAGCAATCAAACAAAATAACAGGCTGACATCTTCGGAAAAAATACATGGTATGCAAAGTTGAACTTTGACCTAACATGTGCAGACTTTATGGTCACTATCTGGTACCTTCCAGCAACTTTTTTTTTATTCTATTGTTATTGTTTTCATTCAGCATCCCCTCATTTCCGTGATTAAATGGATACAGAATTTACAGCGACGGGGGATAAATGAAATATTTTTGTATTTAGAGCACATAAAAACAGTTTCAGGGGCAAGTTTAGGTACGACATCATTTATTATCGAAATATTTTTTTGTTCTTAGACGGGCGGACGGACTATAATTTTAACATTTCAGTTTTGCCCCCCCCCCCCCGTCAAAGTTGTCTAGATCCACCCCTAAACATGATTACAACCAAACAATACTGTTTTAAAAATTACTGGAGCTGTCTAGACATAAAATAGTATTGTACAACCACCATTGCGCTCGTATTGCTTAATATATTTCACTCAATACAGGCTGGTGAAACATCGCGAGTTGTCACACGTCTTCTATAAATAGTCTTGCAGGCTGATGTAATTACTGGAGCGCTTGCTGTGGTCCAGCCCCCCCCTCCGTCTCCACACAATAGTGGTTTTTTTTCCGGCTCGCTAGATGTCGTCTGTGATTGGGAATTCCAAGTGGTAGCTTGCTTGCTGTGACATATTTCCGGCGTCTTGAAGATGTGAAATATATATGTAGATTGCTATTTTAAAATTTTACTATTTCAGTTTATAATTGTTAGATACATGTACAGGTCTATAAATACAAGAAAAGTGTCTAATGTAAAAGAAGATAAAAACAAACGTTTGTTCCTTTTTAAATTGATGATGCAATATTTTACATAATTTTGTTAACGTCTTTTTATTATGTTTATTATTACTGCATTAAAATTGTATCTTAAACATGTAGATGTAATATATTTAATGAATATAAATTAGTATGGTCACTGTTGTTGATAATTATTTTTGCATTATCAGATAAATTAAGCCCAAACTGCTATAACAAATGCTGTCCTTTTTTATACAGGGCTGTAGACAACATAGCAATTCATTCAACATTTTCTTTATTGAAGTCTTACATCCAGTGGTTAACTCTTCAAGAAGAAACTTTAGTTGCATTCTTAAAGAAATACCCCAACAATCTAGTAACATCACTAAATGAAAAAGGAAATTGCTGCTTAAAAATTAAAAGCAACAAGCCTAACAGGTAATTTAAAATAGTTGTTATATTTCAATGTGTTTGTTGAAAATTATGTCAGCTGATATATCTGCTGCTAACATACACTGAGCTTTGATTATAATCAAATAATTATTCCTGTAACCTATTTTTTCTCTAAATTTTAAATATTTTTCTTTTCCAGGCCTGTATTTAATGGTTGAGTGGGGCAGAAAAGTTATTTGTTGACAGAGTGGAAGCTGATAAAGTTAATGGTTGATGCTCCCAAAGAATGTAAGTTATTTTGTTTTAAAATGTCTTGTAATTAATTGGCTTTTTAAAAATAAAATGCATACTCATTTAAAGTGTATGAAAAATGGAACTGCTTGAAAATATATGCTTCTTATCAAAGACAAAGGTGATACTGATACTGTGAAATGTTAATACGAATGTCTGAAACAAATTTTTCAATATCGCAACATTTTTTTTAGGTCTTTTCCCCTTTCCTTATATAATATCTGTTAAAAAATATAATGAATTTCTTAATTTCAGCATTGCAAAAAAAAAAGTAATTCTTTTTTTCCCAAGTTAGAAAGGTTTTTAAATGTGAGTTCAAGCTCGACATGTGAAAAAAACTTCAGCATAGTAGATTTAGATGGGGAGATTTCATTAAAGAATTCGTTACTGTTACAATTTATTTCAGCTAAGCCCACACCTCACAGTCAACTTTCACTAATCTGTAAGATTTGGCATTAAATTCACTTCCTTTATGTATATGTCCACCCCCCCCCCCCCCCCACATATTGTCTTAGAACAGAGGTTTTCAACCTTTTTTATGCTGCGGACCCCTCAGACATTCCAAGATCGGGTGGCGGACCCCCATAGCCCAAGGCGCCCTGCCTCAACTTTTCTTACCTCAGGTTGGGCCTGAGAATATGTCTTAAGTTTGCGGATGCAATCTACTTAAATTCTACTAAACGGTAGGCCTGGCCTAAGTTACGGGCAAAACATGTAAAAAAAAGAGGTTGGTCAGCATCGGTCCCCACTGCGGTGAAGTCAAGTGGTTTATATTCTGGATTATACTTGCACCGTTTTCTTTTTCGTTCGTCTTTGGCTGCTTGATCGTCAGAATCTTCCAGGTTCTAGTCAGTTTTTCTCTTCACAAATGTATCCATGCTACTAGCCTTGGACAGTTTATTTATACAAATATTGATAAACACATGACCAACAACAGTTTAGTCCTGTTGACTCAGATCTCACAAGGAAAAGAAAATTAGAGACAAAGTTTCAGAGTAGAGAGGGTTATAGAAGGTAACTATCTGTAAAAAATATTTCATATTCTGATGACGAAAACTCATTAAATCGACGACTATAATTGTTTTCCAACATTTTAAAAAGTATTCGGCACATAAGCAAGTCACATAACAACAGAGCAGCATAATAGGTTCATCTCTAGAATTATGCACCGTTTCATGGATGCGTTAACGAAAAGTCCCTATTATCGTTCTGGCCTATTTTCATATTAAAAATTTACGGAAAATCTACTTCCAACCACAAAATATGTGTGTGTCATTTAAAATTTACATGCGCAGTGTATACCAGCAATTTGATATCAAAAACTTTTGTCTAAGATTACTTCTAGGCCGACCTAGGCTTAGATTTACATTTAGGCTCAGTAAGTAAGAAATATTGCCAGGATGGCTCAAAAACTCACTGTACAAGTACATGAAGTATGCAGTCTAGTTCAGACTTCAGACAAAAATATAAGTAAATACCAGCGAAGTTTTCAATTCTACACATTGTTGTCTGTGCCTGAAACATTGACATAGCTAGTATTTTTTGTTTAACTAAAAGCAAACCAAATAACCAAACCAAGCAATACTTTATACAAGAAAAATCACTACTTTCCTTGACTTGATTGTTAATTAATGCTTTCATAGCTAGTCGAAGATGGCTAACCATATCGTCTCAGCATATTTTCTGGTAAATGTAATTAGTTGTGAATGATTAAGAAATTGATAAAGTGAAATATTTTAAATTAAATAATACAGTAATTCTTCTTGTAGGCATATATTACAGCATTTTGTTGTAATGATTATATATATATATATATAACTGATAAAAACATCTATTACCTCTGGAGATAACTCAATCTAATATGATATAAAACAAAAATCATATTTCTTAAAAGCCATTCATAAAACCATTTGGAGTTAAATAATGAGAAACAGTTAATAAATTCCTTTCTACTAATAAGTGATTTATAAAAAAAAAGTTATTTTAATCATTTTTGTTGCAATTTTATGAGATTGGGCTGTTTTATTAATAATTTTATCTTGAATACTATCTGACTCACTATTGTTCTTATTAAAAATGGTGCATGAACTTTCAATATAATTTCCATCCATATTTTAGAATTCATAGTCATTTCTTTTCTCAAATTTGCAAATTTTCAGCTGTTTTAACCAAATCATGTTTGGATTGAATGTTTAAAAATGATCTATATTTAAACCAAAAATAGCATATTTTTCACTTTTAATGATATACTACTATTTTTGAATCATAGTTTATAAAAAACAAGGTAGTGAAACAAGCTAAAGTCTATAATTACTTAATCAAGGCAGTATGAGAAATCAAATGATTTAATGCTTTATAATAAAATACCTTCATTTTAACCATTTTATCTTTTGTATTTTTAAAAAGTAAGTGAATAATTCTTTGCCATTTCTATTATTTTCAGTACTAGCTATTGACTCAAAACATATTCTGAATTCCTCTCCCAAAATATTTCATGGAATGCTGGAAGCATTGGGACCTGAAAGAGCCATAGAAAGCCTTGTACAGCTGGTGGCTACAGATGGAAAAGAAACTTAGCAAGTGATACATTTGGTTGTACACATTATTTCCAATATTTATTGTCAGATATACTACCCCACCCCCTTTTTTTAAAACTTGTGATAATTATTTAAGTCCTCAAAATTTTGATATGATTCTGAGTAGGTAAAATATTCAGTGATATTGAAAAGAAAATGTCCTCTTGGTTTCACTTTGGAAAAAATGGCAGTAGTACACTTACACTAGAATGAACAGCATAGAGCAAACACAAATACAAACTGTGAAAGACTATGTGTCATATCCCACTTGCGTTCCAACTACAATAAGATGACACAACTCCTTGTATTGTAGTATAAGAGAATTAACAACTGAACTTTAATACATGATACAGTGAAGTTATAACGAGCGTCAGTGTAACGAATTATTCAGTACAGCGAATTTTTTTTTGCCCCTTCCCCTTCGCTTATATAACATCTGATAAAAAGTGTCGTAACGAATTTCGTGTTTTCAGTATTGCGAACAGTTGAATAACTGTTATAAAAATAAATGAATTACGTCCCTTAGTTCAATGACCGTTAGCGGTAACGAAAGCTGAAAGCTAAATTACTAGCTTAAAGATTGATACCCAAATGAACTATATCCACATATTGCAAACAGAAAAATGTCATAACCTAATGAAATTTTGCCAATATCAACAATTTAAAAAATAGAAGTTGAAATTACTTCCTTGCCATAATTTATAGCTTTACATCATTATGACATATCATTATTAATTATTTCTTTATTTTTTTAATGCAAAACAAAATATAATACTTGTCTATCTACAAAAAAAAATACAATTACGTCTCTAGACAGATGCCAATAATACTATTAAACAAATATGTAACTAATACTTGAATAAAAAGTATGGTTCTCCTTGAGTAAATGTTTAGTCCATCATCTCATCAACATCAAGACGATGATAGATATGTGTAAAATGTTTCTTACTACACTCTCTTGTTTTGATGACGTCAGGTCAATTACAAAAGTTTAGCACAAAAAAAAAATCAATAATTGTCTTTACACATAACAGTCTCTACACCGATAAATGTCCATGGCAAAATTTTGTTCACAGTAGTCACGTTTCTACTACACACAACAACCAAATAGAATATTATGGTTATATTTTTTTCCAAATTTGAATAGCATAGCACACAGCAACGTTATTTTTACAACTCACAGAATTGTCAGGATGACAAAATGAGCAATGACTGCTCACAGTAACGATAAGTTGCTCCATTAAGATAAGTTGCTCCATTAATTATGACGAAAAAATTGGCAAAGTGTGCTCACAGCAATGATAAGCTGTTGCCATTAGATACGACGAATAACTGAGCAAAGTGTGCTCACAGTAATGATAGGCTGCTCACATTAGATAATGATGAAAAAATTGAGCAAAGACTGTTTACAGCAATAACAGGCTGCTTCACCTCCAAGAGCTGCATGATAATGCAGCCGAAGCCAGAAACATTGTAGAAAACATGCCCACCATTGAAAACAACATTCATCTCAAGGCAGCACATGCAACATACCAAAAAGAATACCCAAAGGCAATTAGAAAAAGCTGGCATGAGAAAACAGAAGGCCTAAACTACGACAAAGAAGGACATAAGCTCTGGGACATAGCCAAGTGCCTAAACCAAGAGGAAAACAGGGCAGCCCCAATTGTTTTAGAAATAGACAATAAGGAATTGACGGGCAAAGAAGCTGCTCAAGAACTTGTGACCAACTTTAAAAACGCAGGATCAATAAATATCAGCAAAGAATGGTCCAAAGAAGTCAACGATGAGATCCTCAGAAATGAACAAACTGACCCACCACCCCGACATGAGTGCATGACTAAATCGATCACGAAAAATGAACTTGAAGATGTCCTAAAAACCCTGAAACCAAAACAGGCCTCAGGACTAGACAAAATCACAAATGCCATGCTCATAACAGTATGAGTACTGAGTAGCTATTTTATTTGCTTTCTTGTGTACCGCCAGTTTCTAAGAAGCATAATCTTTTCTTCTTCAGTGGTTGATTTGACTATATTGTCTTCCATGCGTTGTATCTGCTGTATATGCTGTATCTTCTAACGTATCTTCTATTTTACAAGTTTTATTCTCCCATTGGTTTACTAATGACCCTTTTTTGTCAGTCTTTATTGAGCTATCTCTGCCCATGATGACGAGTTTGTCTTTTTTATCATACTTGGTCACAAGTGTTTTGGTCTATTATATTCACTTTCTTGAAAATGGTTTGCGGTTTGTATATATTTGAAAATATTTGTAATAATATAGGTGTCATATCCCACTTGTGTTCTAAAATAATGACATGACAAGATTCATTATAAGAATAACAAATGCACTTTAATATATGATATTTACAAGAAATCACAAGATTTGATCAGTAGAAAAGCCATCTTGCTATATTATTAATGAATACATCACTCTCTTCATGTGTCTGCTCTGTCTGAACTCTAGTTCCTTAAGGCTCCTGGGATGAAACCTGCTGTATCTCTCAAGTGATCTACTGTTTCCTCTTCCTCTCTGCAGTGGCGACATCGAGTCTGTGAGGATGACGACATCCGACAGCAGTATCGCCCCATCCTCAATCTTCTTGTCAATGTACGCCACCGCCTCTTCTATGGCTTTCATCTCTGCCTCTAGGGCACAGAGAGATCCACATGGCCCTGCAACGTCCTCATAGAACTTCATTGCCTGGTGGACTATATGAGCTCCATACCCGACTTAATCTTAGCCATCCACGCTGACAGCGGAACCATCAGTGTAGACTAGAATAGCCCCCTCTGGGTAGGACTATTGTTCTCATAGCTGCTGTATGCAGCGTCTCTAGCTGACTGCTCTTCTTTGCTTTGGTATCTATCAGACTCGTGCGTACCTCATGCATGCGGGATGCTATGCCAGGAGGAGACCGGGAGTGGATTTTTAACTTTTCACGTTCAGTCAGAAGCTTTGCAATCTCTGTCAGTCGTGTTGCGTGATGCATTAATGACTTCATCGTCAACCTCTTTCCTTCTGTCCAGTTATCAACCAGTTCCCTGTGGACAGTTGTCTCCTCAAGCCGTTTGAACCTATCGTAAGTGGATAACACAGCTCGCTCCCTGTGTGGGTCCAGAGGTGTTAGATTTGCCATGATTTCTACCGCAGCGGTAGGAGTTGTTCGGAGCATAGCAGTTATAGGGAGGAGAGCCTGATTTTGCACTTTGTCCAGGTTCTCTGTGTCGATCGAGACCCGTAGTCCTGTGCTACCATGCTGAGATCGGTCTGCACCCATGTATAGTGACTTCAAGACATCCGCCCTTGCCCCCCAGGACATGCTCGCCATCTTCTTCACCATGTTAAGACTCTGAGGCCTTCCGTGATACCTCAGAGATGTGCGTACATAAGGTAAGTTTTCTGTCTAGTGTGACTCCCAAATTCTTTGGTTTCTTTCCCCTTTCGAGTGTCACTTTGTCAATGTCCAATCGAAAAGGATCCTTGAGGATTGTCGTACCCATTGTGAAGAGTGTATGAACCGTTTTTGAACAATGTATCTCCAGGCCCCACAACCTGGAGTAACAGCTAACTGAAGCCATATACTTCTGGAGTGCTTTCTGAAGTACAGAGGCACCCTTTCCAGTCTTCTTCATCTTCATAAAGTAGGCTTTCACATCCTAGACTATTCGGTAGGTCATTGATAAAAGCTAGGAACAATGTACAACTCAGGGCAGAGCCCTGTGGTTAACCCTGATAAGTGTTCTTTTCCTCGACACGCTGCTCCCAACGCATGTCATGATAAGTACGATTACTCCACGGATTTACTAGAAGCCTCATGATTTTTGCAACAATCAGGAGCATGTTTTTTCCAAGTTGTCTTATCTTCAATTGATTCATCCTGATTTTCTGCAAGCTTGCATGCATGGCTGTATTTACTTAGCACATGATAATCGATGACCAAACCAGTTTATCAATACATGCACCTACACCTTAACACAATCAGGAGCATGTTTTTTCCAAGTTGTCTTATCTTCAATTGATTCATCCTGATTTTCTGCAAGCTTGCATGCATGGCTGTATTTACTTAGCACATGATAATCGATGATCAAACCAGTTTATCAATACATGCACCTACACCTTAACACAATCAGGAGCATATTTTTTCCAAGTTGTCTTATCTTCAATTGATTCATCTTGATTTTCTGCAAGCTTGCATGCATGGCAGTTTTTACTAAGCACATGATAATCGACGACCAAACCAGTTAGTTTATCAATACATGCACCTACACCATAAAGAGATGTGAAGCCTCGCTTCTGCCATGTCCCATCATAAGAAACACTTATGTTGATGATGGGGTTTTCTCCTGCATCAATTGCAGATTTTATATCTTCTTTATTTTCTGCATACGCTTTTCGAACAGCATCTGCAGTGTGTTGAAGCATGATATTTCCAGTTTCAATTTCTGCATCTAAAAATAAAAAAGTTTTAATAATATATTAGTTTAACATAAAAATAATTGTGACTTCGAGAAAAAAAGCGTATGAATTTTTTTAAATGGTAGGCCTAAGGCATTTCTCTTGGTATATGTTTTTCTTTTATTTTGATGTCTACAATATCAAACTAAACTGACCCCTTTATTGCATGCCATTTGTTGTTAGGTACCAATAATATGAATATAACAAGTTATTATTAAATGAATATTCAATGAAGAACATAATTATAATATGACTATTTAAAATAAAAACATATGCCTTACCTGTAACTATCTTATCATGTTCCTGATAAGTTGAAAGTGCCATACCAGGAATACCCATCTCTACCCTAAATGTGTTGAGAATGTTTAGTCCTCCACCACACTAATGACTAAATAAATCCAAGTGTCGATTAATCTCATATGGCAAATTGTTCTTGTCTGTGTAAGACATTATAGGCGATGACATAGTTTTTATTTCATAACCACATTCACCACATGTTAGTTTCATCATGGATGAAAAGCCAGCACTTTCGTCAACATTTAACACACATAAAAATATAAAAAAAAATATTCAAAAGAAAAAAAGATTTAATTCAATTTGCTTTAGTGTGGAATAGTTTATTGGTAACTAAACACAAAAATACTTTGAATGTTGAGCACTGCACTCTGCACCTAGCAGAACACCCTTCCATGCGACATCTAGAAAATGAGTTAGAATCAATGTCAGGCATTTCAGGCATATGGTATGCATTAAGATAGCAAAGACTTGAGCTAGGCAATGGCACTACAGTTTTTTTGGCAGTCTTTTCAACTGTAACTTCCTGACTTTCTGTGGTTGTTTCATTGGTTGTGTTCTGCCAGGATTGTGACTGATAAGTTCTCTAGCCACATACATTTTAAAATCAAACGATTTCCAGCATTTTTTTCCTTTTGTTTTTTCTTTTTTTCTTGGTACTCAAACCAAGAGTTGGCCACAGCCAGATCAAACATATGATAAATGAATCTTATTGGCCACTTAGTAGTTCTGGCTTGGGTTGGGTAGAAACTAAGAAGACGGTCACACAAATCAACTCCTGCCATATTTTCACGGATTTCTTTATGAGGCGTGGGAGTTGAACTTAATGTATTTCTTTTTTAGACCATCATAAGCATTCATTAGTTGGAATGGCCCCTTCAGCTGTAGAAACTAAATGAACAGACTTATTATCCATCCACTTTACAAAAGCCATAGAACTGTTTAGGAATTGAGCATAAGATCCTCTTCCCTGTTTTGATAAGTCCTTGGTCACTGGGCAATTTGGGTTTCAAGTCTTTGGGAATCCTATTCACCATTATCGTGCTAGTTGCCAGAAATTTTTTTTCTCAGTAAAATTTCTAGCAGAGGTATCGTGAAATACATTTCGAAGTACAGCACATGAGTTTGATCCAAAATGGCTGTCAGCTGTAGTAATGCTTGACCACCCAGTCCCAGACCAGTGTTGTCAGCTTGGTAGGTGCCAGCTCTTTGATAAACATGGAAATTTATTACTTTTCCTGATGGGCATGCCATAAACATTTTAATGCCATCAGGATTTGGCTTGTTTGGCATGTATTGTCTGAAGCCGACCCTTCATGAAACTGTATCATTTGTTCATCGATACTAAGAGTGATTGATCGAGGTAACGAATGACAAACACTTAAGATCTGATCAATGACTGGCTTAACTCTCCACAGCTTGCTAGTTTTTTTTTTACATAATCAGGAACATCCAGATCATTGACAATCTTGATTCTGATTCTAAGATAAAAAAACCTATCACGAGACATGGCATCAGATATGCTTTGAACTCTTGTGCCAGCTGCCCAGTACATCCTAATCTTGGGTATTTCAGGCAACTCATCAGCATGCTGATTCCAAAGAATGCTCATACTTCATCAGGTGTGACACTTAATTTACTGGCAGTTCCACCTTCCTGGGCTATTCGCAGATTAGTAAAAAAGGCTGTATCAATGTAGAATTTTTTGTTAAAATATCGACTTAAGTAGTCAAAAGGTGTCATACTCTCTTGATAGAGGGATGGGTCTATGTTTTCTTCAGTGAAAATAAGTTTGTCTGGAGTTGTCACGGGTTCCTTGCGGGATCCATGTGCTTGTTGTCTATGAGTATGATCACCTACTGAGTTTTGGCCAGTATTTGTATTTTTCCCAGCCACGTGGTTCCACAGGACGCACACAAAACAAGAAAATTAGTTCATAACAAATGTTAATACAACTGTTTATTTCCATCAAAAGTACAACCATTGTGCCCTGAAAAGGGTAAGTAGCTTTATCGACTATCTTAACAATAATATATGAAATATCTACAATACCGAAGGGCCGGATGGTCCTTACCGCTGGCTGATAGTTCTAAGAAGAACTCAGGGCTGAGCGTGAGCTTGCCAAACCAGTGAGACATGAGGTATCCATCATATATGACATCCCTGCGTTAAGGAAACCGTCCATGCGTCTACATGCACCTGGTCTGCAGAATTCTACCTAATCAAAATGAGGCCCGCATGCCCTCTTAGCTGTTCAAGGACTGAATCCGTTGCCTACCCCATGTAACACCGAAGTCCAACCGCTCGGTCTGTTTTACTCAACCCAGGACCGTGTTGGCCCGACTGCCTTGCAGTCCGAGTTCAACTCTCCTCTCTAACTGCCTCACTCCAAGTCTCAAGCCACGCACATTCATGCCATAAAAATTAAGAGATTTGTATGAAAATAGTTTAACTTTAAGATAACACTAAAAAACAAAAAAATGTGGGGGGAAAAAAATAAAATCGAAAAAATTCTCTGGTGTTTCCCCTTAATTATGTAAACAAAAATGTCCCCCACCCTCCATGTTAAAAAAATAAATATATTTACATTTTTATCAATGGTCTGTTTAGTCACAATATGTTTTTCATATAAAAATTAAAGCAAACAGCACATCCAAATATTTTGAATAGTTAAAAATACCTAAAAGTTGCCAACCTCAGTTACAAAAGTAAAAAACAAATAAAATTAATACACTATTTTTTTTGGCATATATTACAAAGGGGTTAAGATGTTATGGATTAATTAGTTTGCATGATTTATTTACAAAAAGAAAAGATTGGATTTAAAAAAATCATAATAAGGTTGGACATGTACATAATAGCAGACCTCCCACAAATACTACCATTAAAAAACAAGCACTTTGCAGGGTGACAATATGGGCACTTTGAGAATCTGGGTTTCTGAATCACTGAATTCGAATAAGCCCATGTTGGCCTGCATGTCATTCTGTTTAAGTAAGCGTTTGAGTTCTACTTTGGAACGAACTTTTTTATTATCCGGGCTGTGGAAAAAAATGAAATCAAATTATAATGTTTTTCGGAATCTTATTGGCCACTTAGTAGTTCTGGCTTGGGTTGGGTAGAAACTAAGAAGACGGTCACACAAATCAACTCCTGCCATATTTTCATGGATTTCTTTGAGGCATGGGAGTTGAACTTAATGTATTTCTTCTCTTTTTTAGACCATCTTAAGCATTCATTAGTTGGAATGGCCCCTTCAGCTGTAGAAACTAAATGAAGCCCATGTCGACCTGCATGTCATTCTGTTTAAGTAAGCGTTTGAGTTCTACTTTGGAACGAACTTTTTTATTATCCGGGCTGTGGAAAAAAATCACTCTTTGCCTTTTGGCTTCTGTGGAGATTTTTTTCATACATCTGGAGATTCTGTATATGTAAATCTCTTTTTCTGCCAACATCTAGTGCTTTCAAACTTGGGGCACATAGACTGGATGAAATAAACTGGTTAAGCCCAGCTGAAACTATTGAATTCAACAATATCAAGACCTGCTGCTATGGAGACTCTTCTGAAGCTAGCAGGCAAGTGCTTAGTGCATCTCCACCAGATCTTTTGAGTGTAGTGACTCATTGGCAGTGTCATGCCTTTCCAGCACCGCTTCAATAGTCCATCATCAGTTGGCCTCTCATATTCCCCTCTGACTGAAGCTGCAACTTCAGGACTAAAAAAGCAAGAGCTTGTACCAGAGTGGGATGGAATGGGCTTCCCCAGAGCAACTGCCCTTTTGTAAAAACACCTGGACAACACTCCATCAGGGCAGTTACCATGGTGTGGATTAGCATCAGTTGCGGATGCATGGTTGAAGGACATCCAGATTCTCCTTTTCAACTCAGCTGTTGCATTTTTGTTCATCACTGCCTTTTATAGTTGCTCTGCAGGAGTGCTATCTTTGTCTTCAATAATAAAAATGAAAGCTGAAAATGTTATAGTAGCTACTGATGTTAAATTTACTCAAGTTCACATGTATCTTACTAACATAATAGTTACACACTGGACAAACCTGAGTGAGTCTACCAACTCTGTGCCCTCCTAGTGTCTTTCCTCTTTTTGACTCAGTTGCCACTAAGTTTTTTTGGCCGGTACTAAGGCATTTGGCAACGTGGTTAACACAATCTTCTTTAATGATGGGGATGCCATGGTATGGATCTAAGGCACATAGATCATTATTAGTTTTACAATCCCCATCACTAATGATGGTTGTGTAACGAAACCCTCTTTTTAAGAACCTTGACCACAGTAAATTGGCACTCAACTTCCATGGCACCTGTTGAAAAAATTCACATTACTTTATGCTGTAATAAATAGAAACAATTTTATCTGTTTGTTATTAGTAAAGTTCACTTATGACACAAACCTGCAGAACCAGCTGATTTATTTGGCAGTGAGGTTTGTGATGAGCCATCCACTCATTTTATACTTGCTCTCCCAAGTTTTTTTTTCTATCCCTGTCACTGCACAAGCCATCATTTTAAAATAAAAAATACATGTTAAGCTATTAATACAACCTATAACTATGTTATTGAGAAATATAAAATTATACTAAACTTACATGACAAAAAGAAGACATCACTTGGCCTGTCTCACTTGCAATCACTGTACCCACACCACATTTGGAAGGTGCCCTAATTTCTGCTATTCACGATCTTATACACCGCCAGTCGGTGGGTCTAAGAGGAGGGGGAAATATGGTACATCCAAACTTCAAAGTCAACTTTGCCAATAGCTGACCAGGCAAACAGAGGTGCGATATAGCATTCTCCTGCCTGATTCATGTCCAGTGTCCAGCCATCGGATCGTTTTTCCAAACAATGTTTTGCATGGGCCAGTGATATTTAGATTAGGAAGCTGAAATAGCAAATTATGCCTACTTTATATTTACAGTCAAGGTGTTCTATTTCTAATTCAACTGCATTAAGTGACTTTTGACATGCACTTCTTTGAACATACCTTGATATTTTGATGTATTGCTTGTTTTTACTAAATTTACCTTTGAAAGGTATCATCATCTCATTAATACTATTGTATTCTTCGGGCACTGACTTCAGGCAGTTTTTATAAAACTTTTTCTAGCTAGAGTCTATACGCTCACAGTTTTGTCTTGCTTTTAGTCTTCTGGTACTTGGTTTGCTACTGGAACTGAAAATAAAGCTCCACTGGAGAGATATCTTCCTCAGCTAAGTTGCTTTCTAGTTGCGTTGTTGCGGTTTCTGTAACAAACTTGTTTTTTTACGGGAGTGGGTTGTTAGCCCCCAGCCCAGCCCCCAACTTGGAGGACCAGTGGACTGCTCTTCGTCTGGCCTCTACCCGTCTACCTGTCTGGCATGGGAGGCCCTACCAGGAGCACGAGGCTCCAGCCAGCTTAGCTCTCAGGGTTATCAAGGCACGCAAGCCCCCCACCGTGGCAAGGTGGCAGTCCTTGGGCACCCATTACAGGTGGTCTCAGCCTTTCAAGCCTTTTTTCTCTCTCTCCCTTTCTAGTCTTTCTTCCCTCTCTCTCTTTTCCTTTTCCAGTCTTTCTTCCCTCTCTCTCTGTTTCTCTTCTCTCTCTCTCTCTCTCTCTGTTTTTCTTCATTTACCCAGGTTTGTAATTCTTGGGCTGTAAGGCCAAGTACTTTACCAGCTTCAACAATACTTAAAATTGATGACATGGCAATAACCAAAACCAATTATGGCTTATAAATCAAAGTGTTTGATACTATACAACAATATTTTATAATGTCATCAACATAAAAAAAAATAATAATAATAAATACAATGTTATCTTTTAAAAATCAGCAAATTTTATGTCTTGGCTGCTCTAGGTGGACCCTATTTTAACCTCCACTGTATTAAATACAGAAATTCCACCACGAACAGCTAACAAATAATTACACCAGATTTCAATAATACAATCTTCTAATAATAAGTATAGAAAAATATGCCAACTTACATATATCGAAATACACAATAGTTAATTCTGTTTCTTGACTCTCCCTGCGATAATTCAATGGTTGATCTTCGGTGATCCCAGTCCGCGATGTTCGATGTTCTCCGATGGTGAGATTGACAGGCACACTGGTTGATCCTCGATGATCCTCTGGTGGGGGTTCTCTGACGATGAGGAGGTGATTCCCCAACCACACAGTAAAGTCAGCAAACAGTTAATGTACTCACTCCGCTGCTCCTGAATCCAGCTAGGTCAGTCAGTACTACGTCGGTGTCACGGGTTGTGACTAATATGTCGAAACTATCCCCTTACTCCAACCCTTAACTTAATAATATTACTAACGTTGAGGTGTATATTATACCATGTATAGTAATATACGTTCCCGTGCTCCAGTTTTCCCCCTTTTTACCCCACCCCCGTAATTACGTCATCAGCCAGGTGGACAGCGGAAGGCGTACGAGGCAGAGAGGTAACAGAAACACGTTACATTCCTCGCTGGGAATATTCTCTGACCACCGGACTACTATTCTCCGGTCGGCTTCTTCAAAGGGACAGCGACCCGCTCGATGTCCAGTTACTAAGGTCTTTGTCTATACGGCGTATTTCTCCCCCCCCCCTCCTCATCTAGGCTCCACCCCCTAATTCGAAAGTATGAAAGAAACCCATATTATATTTGGGATCCCGGACGAGCCCCCAGATGTTGAGGATCCCGAACGGGCCCCCAGATGTTGAGAATCCCTTTGAGGGTTTCCTTGGCTTGTCTCTAAGAGTATGAGGGCTGACTCAATGATGACTCGTATTTATATTTGTGTTTCTGCCACACACAGTCTCACCAACAATTAGACGTATAACAAGTGATGAAATATCAATTCCACAAGCGTGTGTACAACACTAAGATTTGTTTATTATACAAAGGCACCAGTCCGTAATAGGGATCTGGTGACTTGTCAAAAGCAAAGATAATTCAAACTGCAGCAAATAATCCAATATAAAATGAATGATGGGAACAAATGCGTTATCGCTAGTTAATTCTCTTTCTCTCTGTCTCTCTCTCTCTCTGTCTCTCTCTCTCTCACTCAGAGACACGACAATCGACTGGTCACTACCAAGACCCTCCGTCGAATGCCCGCGAATCTATATTTCATTCTTCATATCCCTTTCTCCCACGTGACCCTTAGCCAATCAAATATAATATGGGTTTCTTTCAAACTTTCGAATTAGGGGGTGGAGCCTAGATGAGGAGGGGGGGGGGGAGAAATACGCCGTATAGACAAAGACCTTAGTAACTGGACATCGAGCGGGTCGCTGTCCCTTTGAAGAAGCCGACCGGAGAATAGTAGTCCGGTGGTCAGAGAATATTCCCAGCGAGGAATGTAACGTGTTTCTGTTACCTCTCTGCCTCGTACGCCTTCCGCTGTCCACCTGGCTGATGACGTAATTACGGGGGTGGGGTAAAAAGGGGGAAAACTGGAGCACGGGAACGTATATTACTATACATGGTATAATATACACCTCAACGTTAGTAATATTATTAAGTTAAGGGTTGGAGTAAGGGGATAGTTTCGACATATTAGTCACAACCCGTGACAGTCGGAGGTGCCAAATAAACGTTACGTCCTGTCGGAGGTGCCAAATAAATGTTAATGGTTCTTCTTTAAATAATACTTGTCGTAGCTATAAGAATTCAGGCAACACGATTAACGAAGTCAACTCCAGTTGAAGTAACATTAATCAATTATTTAATTCTTGAACATGAACTGACATAAAGGTAAATTCAGGAGGAGTACAATATAAAGCTATGAACATACATTCGCATATCTCGATGCCCATAGCTAGACTCTACTAACAGTATGCATCCGCATCTTACGATGCCCAGAGCTAAACTGATAATAAAACAAGGCATGTGCTCCCAACTGCCGGTTTAGAATACGTCATTTCTGGTTGATCTGTGGTATTGGATGAATACAATATATAGCTATTTAGAATAGCTCTACCCAGCAAAGAAAAGAAAACCTTGTTGGTCCACTTTAGGGGCCATCCATAAAAGACGTCCACCAATTTTTTGCTATTTTTTACCCCCCCTCCCCCTTGTCCACATTTGTCCACTTTTGACTGGACCCCCCCTCCCCCCCAGTTGTGGACGTCCAAAACATAAAATTTACCGAACATGAATTAATGAATATTTCGAATTTTTAAATTGGGAGAATGTAAACAATATAAAGTGTACATATTTACAAACATTTTTTTTCAGAAATTCAAAATTCTAAATATGAAAAAAATTACTGTTTAAAAACATTTTATTTAATTATAATTAAAAAATGCAAAGCATTAAACCACAATTATTCAGCGGGATTGAAATTACGATTGCAGCCATTCAAACATATTTCGTATGATGACTACATCTGTTGGTGAATTTTCAATTTCTGGTTCAATCTCCTTGTCTGATACTTCTGCCTCATCATGTTCACAAACAGGAATATTGTAATGGACGACGTTATGTTTTTTCATTGCCATCTGTGATGGGAAGTATTTACCGCAGAAACACATTCGCTCGGGAATTTTTCCAGCCACTGATGGACAATAGAGATCAAAAGGCATGCTACTGTAACTGTGATCGGGCTTCAGACCAATCAGTGCAAGCCTCTGAAACAGTGATCCATAAGTACCACTAGGGAGCGACCGATATGCCTTTTTACCGATAGTCCGATACCGATATTTTCCCCCCATCATTTTTGCCGATACCGATACCGATATTTTGCTATTAATGAAAGGGTGTCTTGCAGATGATTAGAAGATTAAAAAAACAAAAGATTTGAAAAGACAGACCGAAAGACCGAAGTCAGAAACACAAACCATGCCTGCATAATCTCAGAAATCTGCATGTTTATTGTTTAAAATTAAACTTATAACAAACAATTTGTTGTTTTTACTTTTTACTTGCTCACAAACAGAAAAGTAAGATAAAGTTGTAAATAATTCATGTCAAACTAAAAAAGTAAAAATGTATTAATTAGGGCTACTGATTAAACTGCGTTAATTTGCGATTAACGCGCCAAAAAAATTTGCGATTAAAATTTTTAACGCAACACTTAAATGTGTTAATTTGACCAAATGCGGACAGTTCACCAAATCGATAAATAACAGAATTTCACTCAACCATTTAAAGTTTAAGTTCCGTCCACTTATTAAGTAGATCTACCACCCCCACCCTGTCGCAATTCGCACATACCCTCACCCCACGTATGTCGACTGAAGCCCCACTTGTCATATATAATGAAGATGTTTTGGTTATTTAGCCCTTCGACAAGTAAACCTCCTGCTCCCTTCTCTGTCAGTGTAAAAAGAAAAAACTTTCATTCACTAGTTAACATTATATACTGTAGTGTATCGGTGAAGGTAATATAGCGTATTGATGAACGTATGATGAACCCGTTTATAATTATAATTCTGTAGCCACGGCTATTGTATGGGATTGTGTGGGTGGTACCTTTCTCAGCCTCCTTTTATTTACCCAACAATATCCCGGGAGAAGAAAATTTCTCGGGACCTATCCTGGGATTCAGCTATCCTGAGAGAATAACCCAGGTTCTAACCAATGTAATGTAACGCCAATAAAACTTCGTATGGACGTTCAGCAATCGGCAGTTGTAAATATAGTATTAATTGAAGCCAACTTATCTTTCAACTGCTGCCTACGAAGTTAAAATCTATGTTTCGATTGTTCTGTCAATGTTTGTCTACAGCTAGGCATCATTTATTGCCTGGCAAGTCTATTAATTAATTAACGTTCTGAAACTAGCGATGTCGATATGATGGAAAGGCATATTTTCGTTTGTGCTTTGTATATAGCAATAAAAACATCAATAGATTTTTCTTAAGAGTTAATCCAGCAAACACTCACGCCTCGTCCCTGATACAACTGTTGCTATAACCAAAATGAAACGAAAGAAAGAATTTTTAATGTTGACACACGAAAGAAAGAAAAGAACAGAAGATGAAAAATGAAAGCCGACCGATCAAAATTTTGCTTTGAATTGCCATGCGGTAACATCAAAGAGTGTCATTTTACAATACAATTTCTTTTCTGTTGTTCACTAAAACACTTAACAAATAGTTGATAGTAAGATAGCAAAGCAAAATCTTCAAACGAAGATTAAAAGTAAATTTGTCCTTCAACTCGCCGACCCTGTTGGTAAATGACGTCATCTTTGTGCTGCTGTGTCTAAAATGAAACTGGGTTGGGCGGAGGGGGGGGAGGGTATAAAAAATTCGCGTTAATGATAAGGGAGCGATTACTTTCTTGCTATAGTATTATTTTAGGAAGGAAAGGCACATTTGAGATATAAAACCCATAGTGCTAATATCGGTTCGACTATCGGTCGCTCCCTACAAATATCGGCCGATCCGATATTAACCGATATTGCCAATATCGGCCCGATACCGATACCGATCCGATTATCGGTCGCTCCCTAAGTACCACTACTACTCCCGATAGCTGCAGCCATGACGCTTGCTTCATGACTAACAAAAGGTACAAGAGCTGGAATGAAACGTTTGGGAAATAGTTCATTATAGTTGGTTCGTCTTGCTCCACAGCATGTTACATCATTACATTTGATGATCTGCATTAAATATTGAGACTGTTGGACATGATTCCAACACCAATTCACAGAGGGAGATGGAAGAAATGTGCGTGTGCTGCTTGGTTCAACATACTGTGCATGCACATCACAGCCATCAATGACAGCCTGACTCCAAACTTCAGCGAGTATTTCTCCAGCCTTTTTAAAGTTTGCTTTTTCCAGGTTTTGGTCTATAGTTTTACCATTTGCATCCAAATGGGACCAAAAATGATCATGAGGAAGAATGAGGCCTGACAGGTCATGAGACAATGGGGCCATTCGTCGTTCTACCGCGTTGTAGGCACTGTGACCCGGGGCATGACAGGCTATAAAAAAAAGCATCAAGATTGTGCTTGGTAAACTAATTATATGCAGCGTTCAAAGTTTTTGGATAACGTGAGTTCTCGTCTGGGCCTCCGTCAACAGTAATAATAACTATAGGCTTTACTAATCCACCATTTGTACATGCCACATTCTTGAAAATATCCGAGAGACAAGTACATCAAAATCCGCAACATGTGAGGCAGCAGTACTGGAGTCATGTTTACCATTCCTTATTGATATAGATGTTGGTCCAGAATAGGTCACACTGCCATCCTTGATAATACATGCAGCATAAACTGAAGGTATTGGTTTATGCCTATCTGCCAAAACCCAATCATGGTTAGGCAAATGGATACGATATTCCAGATGCATTAGAAGTGGTGCCTGTTTTGATGCAGCTGGAAGGCCCCAAGGAACTCTAGCCTTGTCGTCCTGGCTAAGAAAGAATGTGCACTGACTGCCCATCAATACTGCCAAATTTTTTTTTATTGTAAAGAGCGATAATAAAATTAGTTAAAATTAAAATGAACAATAAAAAAAAATTGAAATTAAAAATATTTACATGAGAAAAAAAAACAACTTTTGTGCCGACATTACAGCCGCCATTTTGTCTGTTTCGTTTTAACAACATGCATCTGTCGGCATACTTCTGACAACTTTTAAATAATAAAACGGCTTCCGATTTCTATAACTCTTTTGTCATTAAACTGGAATTTTTTGCAGTAAATTTATGCAAAAACACTACATTGTGGACATCCACTCTGTCCTCAACCCCCCCTCCCCCCATGTCCACTTTAGTCCACTTTTTGCTGAACCCCCCCTCCCCCCCCTTTGTGTGGACGTCTTTTATGGATGGCCCCTTAGGGTTTTTCGCTCATCCAAATAACAGTACAGCTGTGCATCGCCTAAGTCTACTCCTCTCATAGCTTTATTGTAGCAATCCACAATCTTAGGACGACACAATCGCTGCTTCCTGCTGTTTAGAGTTGCTTCAAAGCCTGCTTTAGCTTCTGTAGACAAAAGTAAAGGTCTCCTCGAGTTATCCTGATAGGCAACACATACAAGATTCCCTTTTCTAGCAGCTGCAGTTTCTTTTTTCTTGAGTTTTGCTTTCAGGCAGACATCTGGAAGTCCTTTTCTGTTTTTTCTCACCATACCTGTCGCTGCTGTACCTTTCATATAAAGATCAAGAAATTATTCTGGTAAAGAAAAATAGTTGTCTAGTCCGAGATGGTGTCCTCTGTACAACAAACCAGCACTGTCCATGAGTCGCACGACTAGATCATGGGTGAATCCTTTAGGTGTAGCAATGCCAGCAGGATTGGATTTTTTAAAAATTCCACTGTAAACTTCAAAGTGGTACAGGTAGCATTAGTGCTGTCAGATAAGCACCAAAGTTTTATACCAAATCTTGCATGTCTTTTTATTAGGCATATATTGGCGGATGTATGGAGTCTTTCCCTTGAATCCGACTATACTTTCGTCGATAGATATGTTTCTTGAGGGGTGGTAGTGAAACAAAATTTTTCTGTTAAATTGTTTAATTAAAATTTGCACCTTATGAAGCCTATAATCAGCAGATGTTGGATCAGGAATGTTGTTATTGTCAGCAAAATGAAGAAACTTCAAAAGAAGTTGAAAGCGATTCCTATTGAAATGTTTTACAAACCACAAAGTTTCCTGGCTCTCATTAGTCGTGTTTCAATAGGCAGCAATATTTGGCCCCATTTTTGAGACAAGTTTGGAATTTTTTAATGCTTGATTTCCTTTGAAAGGCACCATTTGTTCATCCATTGATAACATTTAATTGGGATTGGCTGAAATTTCAGAAGAAAGGAATCTATAATAGGCTTGATTTTGAAAAGCCCATCATAATTATTTTGTTGTATGCTGCGAAGTAATTGAAGTGAATATATCTTTAAACTTGTTCCCACCTTACCAGTGACTTGATCACATTAACACAAATCTACTACCCATACACATAAATGGGCCTTAACACAATGTAACAGTAAAAGTCCACTATCAGTTTAAAAAAAATATTTTTTTTCTCTTAATTTGCCTCATATGAACTATATTCCTGGTTTTGAAGATATACCTAGTTGGAAGTATTAAATCCACCAACACCTTCACAATATCTTCCATAATCTTATTTCTAGCTAAAGCTGTAACTATTTCTCTTTAAAAGGTTAGCCTTTCATCTTCTGCTTATATGCATCTATTTATAACTATGGAAACAAATGGAAACAAATGGTATTTTCTAATTAATTACTATCCTGCACTCTATGCCCTGTTCTGATAAATGAAAATAACTAATGTGGTGCCTAAATGACCTCTTTAAATTAGATCTGCTGAAATTATTACTGCTCTGTGTGTGACTAATACATTGGGTCTCTAGGGCCTTTGAAATGTTTATTTATAGTCAGTCCCTGATTTAGGGCCCGCACGTTGACTATATTAATATAAGATATAATTTATAATTGAAATAATGACCCCAAATAAAAATCCTAGCTCGGCTCACAAAATATGTTTGCCTCTAAATGAGATGAAGAATCTGAACAATACTCACGCATATACTACTCAAATAGAGCCTCTAATTGTCTCAAACTATCGTTTTAATTTTCATTTAGCTCTCATCCAATGATTTTCCATATTCTGCATATGAACTTTAATGTCGAAGATAATTTTGTTATTGTATGATGACACAGTGTGAGAAAACTCACCCATCAGAGTTTATATGGTTACCTGGCAATACAAGTTCCATTTTAAGGGCGTCTAAAGTTTCTGCCCTTCTGTCGGCTACTGAAACTAAACAAAAAAACATTTCCTGGTTCCCCTCTCTATATCTCCATTCTAAAATGTTTTCTTGTAAAATGTAAATTGAATTTGATGCTCTTTGTAAAAAGACATGCAGCGCAAACACAGTGATAGCCACCTATATAGTAGGTAGCTAGGAAACTAAAACAATACATCTCATGGGCTCTGGCCTTTTCCTGTTGTTCAGCTTGGTGTTGTCTCTCTTTTTCTTGTTCTTGTCTCTCTTTTTCTTGTTCTTGTCTCTCTTTTTCTCGTTCTTGTCTCTCTTTTTCTTTTTGTTCTGCTTCGAATAATCTCTCCCTCTCTCGTTCTTGTCTTTAACACTGCTTCTCGATATACTTTGTTTAGTCCTTATCAGTAAGGCCCAGTTGTTTGCCGGTGGCAATTATTTCTTCCATTTCGTTCTTAGTAGATGAACTATTTTTTTTTTCTAATTATTATATCATTTGGGGTCTGTGATGTTGGTTGGTGTGGTCTTAAATAACTTTGGACTGTCGCTGAAAGTGACGGCTGGACTGACACTGACAATAATGACTGTACTGATGCTGACAATAACGGCTGTACTGACACTGACAATAACTGCTGGACTGATGCTGATAATGACAGTTGTACTGCTACTGACAGACCGTATGCTCTCTACATGTCAAATAGCAGGACACAGACAATATATTTGACACGTCACTATTTAGATTGATTCTCAATAAGTAGCAATAATGCTTTCATTCATGAGTTGTTCCAGTGGTTGTGATAAAACACTATAACAAAGTTTCTTTTCTATCTTAGCTGTTTCCTTACTTGCATGGGTTCACTAGACAATTACTATTTGTCTTAGACTTCTGACACCAAATTGTCAGAGATTGATAAGGTGGTTTCTTTGATTTTATATAATTCATACACAAGACACTGTTCCACAAACAATTCCAATAAAACGTGGAAGTCAATTTGGGTTAAAACAATCAATACCACTTTAATTACAGAGATAATCAACAATAGTTATATCATGTTATAGCTTCAATACAGAATACCTCCTCCTAGCTCCTTCCTCATTCTACACCTTTCCCAAACTCCAATAAAACAAGGGTGTCAAAAACAATGATCTCTTTCTTTTCCTCGTCAACCATCCATGTCTCGTCCCTTTTCACTTCCGTGCAATAACCCATTCATTAGGTGCGTCACCATAGGTTATTCCCTCTAACATATACATTGATACAATAATTAATTGTCTGTCTATATAACTATCTTTCAATCTATATGTCTGTCTATCTAACAATGTGTCTGTCTATTTATTTATGTCTATGTCCTTACAGCCATAATATCTCCTTAACAATTAAACCAAGGTATTTCTAATATATGTCTCAAGTTAGGTATATTCCTGGGTTAATCTGCAAAACAAAATATAATCTTAATAATTGTTTTAAGAGACAAATGTTTTCTTGTAAAAAATGAAGTGATTTTGATGCTCTTTGTAAAAGAACATGTACAAGCACATTGATAGCCATCTCTATAGTAGGTAGCTAGGAAACTAAAACAATACACATGCTTCACATCACATTATTCTTCAATAAACGCCTTCCTCACTAACCAATGCATGTCCTAAAGTACATCCATCCTATGTATTGGATGCCCTACTGATGCTGGGCATTTAATTAGTCTTTTATTCAATGCCCTTGACTGCGTCAAGTCAACCTCTAACTGCCCGCTATCTATTCTAATCTTTTCTTCGCTGGTCAGTAAGAGGTTGACGATGAAAGTCATTAATGCATCACGCAACACGACTGACAGAGATTGCCAAAGCTTCTGACTGAACGTGAAAAGTTAAAAATCCACTCCCGGTCTCCTCCTGGCATAGCATCCCGCATGCATGATGCACATACGAGTCTGATAGATACCAAAGCAAAGAAGAGCAGTCAGCTAAGACGCTGCATACAGCAGCTATGAGAACAATAGTCCTACCCAGAGGGGCTATTCTAGTCTACACTGATGGTTCCGCTGTCAGCGTGGATGGCTAAGATTAAGTCGGGTATGGAGCTCATATAGTCCACCAGGCAATGAAGTTCTATGAGGACGTTGCAGGGCCATGTGGATCTCTCTGTGCCCTAGATGCAGATGAAAGCCATAGAAGAGGCGGTGGCGTACATTGACAAGAAGATTGAGATGGGGCGATACTGCTGTCGGATGTCGTCATCCTCACAGACTCGATGTCGCCACTGCAGAGAGGAAGAGGAAACAGTAGATCACTTGGAGAGATACAGCAGGTTTCATCCCCAGGAGCCTTAATGAACTAGAGTTCAGACAGAGCAGACACATGAAGAGAGTGATGTATTTATTAATAATATAGCAAGATGGCTTTTCTACTGATCAAATCTTTGTGATTTCTTGTAAATATCATATATTAAAGTGCATTTGTTATTCTTATAATGAATCTTGTCATGTCATTATTTTAGAACACAAGTGGGATATGACACCTATATTATTACAAATATTTTCAAATATATACAAACCGCAAAACCATTTTCAAGAAAGTGAATATAATAGACCAAAACACTTGTGACCAAGTATGATAAAAAGACAAACTCGTCATCATGGGCAGAGATAGCTCAATAAAGACTGACAAAAAAGGGTCATTAGTAAACCAATGGGAGAATAAAACTTGTAAAATAGAAGATACGTTAGAAGATACAGCAGGTACAGCAGATACAACGCACGTAAAGACAATATAGTCAAATCCAACCACTGAAGAAGAAAAGATTATGCTTCTTAGAAACTGGCGGTACACAAGAAAGCAAATAAAATAGCTACTCAGTACTTCATACTGTTATGAGCATGGCATTTGTGATTTTGTCTAGTCCTGAGGCCTGTTTTGGTTTCAGGGTTTTTAGGACATCTTCAAGTTCATTTTTCGTGATCGATTTAGTCATGCACTCATGTCGTGGGTGGTGGGTCAGTTTGTCTATTTCTGAGGATCTCATCGTTGACTTCTTTGGACCATTCTTTGCTGATATTTATTGATCCTGCGTTTAAAGTTGGTCACAAGTTCTTGAGCAGCTTTGCCCGGGTCAATTCCTTATTGTCTATTTCTAAAACAATTGGGGCTGCCCTGTTTTCCTCTTGGTTTAGGCACTTGGCTATGTCCTGTGAGCTTATGTCCTTTCTTTGTCGTAGTTTAGGCCTTCTGTTTTCTCATGCCAGTTTTTTCTAATTGCCTTGGGTATTCTTTTTGGTATGTTGCATGTGCTGTCTTGAGATGAATGTTGTTTTCAATGGTGGGCATGTTTTCTACAATGTTTTCTGGCTTCGGCTGCATTATCATGCAGCTCTTGGAGGTGAAGCAGCCTGTTATTGCTGTAAACAGTCTTTGCTCAATTTTTTCATCATTATCTAATGTGAGCAGCCTATCATTACTGTGAGCACACTTTGCTCAGTTATTCGGTCTATTCAAATGGCAACAGCTTATCATTGCTGTGAGCACACTTTGCCAATTTTTCGCCATAATTAATGGAGCAACTTATCTTAATGGAGCAACTTATCGCGTTACTGTGAGCAGTCATTACTCATTTTGTCATCCTGACAATTCTGTGAGTTGTAAAAATAACGTTGTTGTGTGCTATGCTATTCAAATTTGGAAAAAAAAATATAACCATAATATTCTATTTGCTTGTTGTGTGTAGTAGAAACGCGACTACTGTGAACAAAATTTTGCCATGGACATTTATCGTGGTGTAGAGACTGTTATGTGTAAAGACAATTATTGATTTTTTTTTTGCATAAACTTTTGTAATTGACCTGACGTCATCAAAACAAGAGAGTGTAGTAAGAAACATTTACACATATCTATCATCGCCTGATGTTACGGAGATGATGGACTAAACATTTCCTCAAGGAGAACCATACTTTTATTCAAGTATTAGTTACATATTTGTTAAATAGTATTATTGGCATCTGTCTAGAAAATTTAATTGTATTTTTTTTTTGTAGATAGACAAGTATTATATTTTGTTTTGTATTAAAAAAATAAAGAAATAATTAATAATGATATGTCATAATGGATGTAAAGCTATAAATTATGGGTAAGTGAAGTAATTTCAACTTCTATTTTAATTGTTGATATTGGCAAAATTTCATTAGGTTATGACATTTTTCTGTTTGCAATATGTGGATATAGTTCATTTGGGTATCAATCTTAAGCTAGTAATTTAGCTTTCAGTCTGCTAATGCTAACGGTCATTGAACTAAGGGATCGAATTATTTATTTTTATAACAGTTATTCAACTGTTCGCAATACTGAAAACACGAAATTCGTTACTTACACTTTTTATCAGATGTTATATAAGCGAAGGGGAAGGGCAAAAAAAAATTCGCTGTACTGAATAATTCGTTACACTGACAGCTCGTTATAACTTCACTGCATGTATTAAAGTTCAGTTGTTAATTCTCTTATACTACAATACAAGGAGTTGTGTCATCTTATTGTAGTTGGAACGCAGTGGGATATGACACATAGTCTTTCACAGTTTGTATTTGTGTTTGCTTTATGTTGTTAATTCTAGTGTAAATGTACTACGTCCATTTTTTCCAAAGTGAAACCAAGAGGACATTTTCTTTTTCAATATCACTGAATATTTTACCTACTCAGAATCATATCAAAATTTTGAGGACTTAAATGCTGAAATAATTATCACAAGCTTTAAAAAAAAAGGGGTGGGGTAGTATATCTGACAATAAATATTGGAAATAATGTGTACAACCAAATGTATCACTTGCTAAGTTTCTTTTCCATCTGTAGCCACCAGCTGTACAAGGCTTCTCTATGGCTCTTTCAGGTCCCAATGCTTCCAGCATTCCATGAAATATTTTGGGAGAGGAATTCAGAATATGTTTTGAGTCAATAGCTAGTACTGAAAATAATAGAAATGGCAAAGAATTATTCACTTACTTTTTTAAAAATACAAAAGATAAAATGGTTAAAATGAAGGGTATTTTATTAAGTAGAGCATTATGCACCATTTGATTTCTGATACTGCCTTGATTAAGTAATTATAGACTTTAGCTTGTTTCGCAAATTTTCACTACCTTGTTTTTTATAAACTATGATTCAAAAATAGTAGTATATCATTAAAAGTGAAAAATATGCTAATTTTGGTTTAAATATAGATCATTTTTAAACATTCAATCTAAACATGATTTGGTTAAAACAGCTGAAAATTTGCAAATTTGAGAAAAGAAATGACTATGAATTCTAAAATATGGATGGAAATTATATTGGAAAGTTCATGCACCATTTTTAATAAGAACAATAGTGAGTCAGATAGTATTCAAGATAAAATTATTAATAAAACAGCCCAATCTCATAAAATTTGCAACAAAAATGATTAAAATAACTTTTTTATAAATCACTGATTAGTAGAAAGGAATTTATTAACTGTTTCTCATTATTTGTTAACTCCCAAAATGGTTTTATGGAATGGCTTTTTAGAAATATGATTTTTGTTTTATATCATATTAGATTGAGTTATCTCCAAAGAGGTAATAGATGTTTTTATTTTCAGTTATATATATATATATATAATCATTACAACAAAATGCTGTAATATATGCCTACAAGAAGAATTACTGTATTATTCAATTTAAAATATTTCACTTTATCAATTTCTTATTCATTCACAACAAATTACATTTACCAGAAAATATGCAGAGACAATATGGTTAGCCATCTTCGACTAGCTATGAAAGCATCAATTAACAATCAAGTCAAGGAAAGTAGTGATTTTTCTTGGCTAAAGTATTGCTTGGTTTGGTTATTTGGTTTGTTTTTAGTTAAACAACAAAAACAATAGCTATGTCAATGTTTCAGGCACAGACAACAATGTGTAGAATTGAAAAAACTTCGCTTGGTATTTACTTATATTTTTGTCTGAAGTCTGAACTAGACTGCATACTTCATGTACTTGTACAGTGAGTTTTTGAGCCATCCTGGCAATATTTCTTACTTACTGAGCCTAAATGTAACTCCAAGCTTCTAGGCCTGAAGTAATCTTAGACAAAAAGTTTTTGATATCAAATTGCTGGTATACACTGCATGTAAATTTTAAATGACACACACATATTTTGTGGTTGGGAAGTAGATTTTCCGTAAATTTTTAATATGAAAATAGGCCAGAAACGATAATAGGGACTTTTCGTTAACGTGATCCATGAACGTGTGCATAATTCTAGAGATGAACTTATTATGCTGCTCTGTTGTTATGTGACTTGCTTATGTGCCGAATACTTTTTAAAAATGTTGGAAAACAATTATAGTCGTCGACGTTATTTGAGTTTTCGTCATCAGAATATGAAATATTTTTACAGATAGTTACCTTCATAACCCTCTCTACTCTGAAACTTTGTTCTAATTTTCTTTCCTTGTGAGATCTGAGTCAACAGGACTAAACTGTTGCTGGTCATGTGTTTATCAATATTTGTATAAACTGTCCAAGGCCAGTAGCATGGATACATTTGTGAAGAGAAAACTGACTAGAACCTGAAGATTCTGACGATCAAGCAGCCAAAGACGAACGAAAAAGAAAACGGTGCAAGTATAATCCAGAATATAAACCACTTGACTTCACTCCGTAGTGGGGACCGATGCTGACCAACCTCTTTTTTTTTTACATGTTTTGCCCGTAACTTAGCCAGGCCTACCGTTTAGTAGAATGAAGTAGATTGCATCCGCAAACCTATGACATATTCTCAGGCCCAACCTGGGAGGTAAGAAAAAAGTTGAGGCAGGGCGCCTTGGGCTATGGGGGTCCGCCACCCGATCTTGGAATGTCTGAGGGGTCCGCAGCATAAAAAAGGTTGAAAACCTCCTATTCTATGACGATATGGGGGAGGGGGGGACATATACATAAAGGAAGTGAATTTAATGCCAAATCTTATAGATTAGTGAAAGGTGACTATGAGGTGTGGGCTTAGCTGAAATAAATTGTAACAGTAACGAATTCTTTAATGAAATCTCCCTATCTAAATCTACTATGCTGAAGTTATTTTCACATGTCGAGCTTGAACTCACATTTAAAAACCTTTCTAACTTGGGAAAAAAAGAATTACTTTTTTTTTTGCAATGCTGAAATTAAGAAATTCATTTTATTTTTTAACAGATATTATATAAGGAAAGGGGAAAAGACCTAAAAAAATGTTGCGATATTGAAAAATTTGTTTCAGACATTCGTATTAACATTTCACAGTATCAGTATCACCTTTGTCTTTGATAAGAAGCATATATTTTCAAGCAGTTCCATTTTTCAAACACTTTAAATGGTATGCATTTTATTTTTAAAAAGCCGATTAATTACAAGACATTTTAAAACAAAATAACTTACATTCTTTGGGAGCATCAACCATTAACTTAATATCAGCTTCCACTCTGTCAACAACAACTTTTCTGCCCCACTCAACATTAAATACAGGCCTGGAAAAGAAAATATTTAAAATTTAGAGAAAACAATAGGTTACAGGAATAATTATTTGATTATAATTAAAGCTCAGTGTATGTTAGCAGCAGATATATCAGCTGACATAATTTTCAACAAACACATTGAAATATAACAACTATTTTAAATTACCTGTTAGGCTTGTTGCTTTTAATTTTTAAGCAGCAATTTCCTTTTTCATTTAATGATGTTACTAGATTGTTGGGGTATTTCTTTAAGAATGCAACTAAAGTTTCTTCTTGAAGAGTTAACCACTGGATGTAAGACTTCAATAAAGAAAATGTTGAATGAATTGCTATGTTGTCTACAGCCCTGTATAAAAAAGGACAGCATTTGTTATAGCAATTTGGGCTTAATCTATCTGATAATGCAAAAATAATTATCAACAACAGTGACCATACCAA
Source organism: Bulinus truncatus (assembly GCA_021962125.1). Lineage (NCBI taxonomy): Eukaryota > Metazoa > Mollusca > Gastropoda > Planorbidae > Bulinus > Bulinus truncatus. Next base: position 131,552 of record JAGDYQ010000175.1, on the reverse strand, counting down.
TATATTAATTAAATATATTACATCTACATGTTTAAGATACAATTTTAATACAGTAATAATAAACATAATAAAAAGACATTAACAAAATTATGTAAAATATTGCAACATCAATTTAAAAAGGAACAAACGTTTGTTTTTATCTTCTTTTACATTAGACACTTTTCTTGTATTTATAGACCTGTACATGTATCTAACAATTATAAACTGAAAAAGTAAAATTTTAAAATAGCAATCTACATATATATTTCACATCTTCAAGACGCCGGAAATAGGTCACAGCAAGCAAGCTACCACTTGGAATTCCCAATCACAGACGACATCTCGCAAGCCAGAAAAAAAACACTATTGTGTGGAGAGGGGGGGGGGCTGGATCACAGCAAGCGCTCCAGTAATTACATCAGCCTGCAAGACTATTAATAGAAGACGCGTGACGACTCGCGATGTAATGCTCGCGTTGTTTCACCAGCCTGTATTGAGTGAAATATATTAAGCAATACGAGCGCAATGATGGTTGTACAATACTATTTTATGTCTAGACAGCTCCAGTAATTTTTAAAACAGTATTGTTTGGTCGTAATCATGTTCAGGGGTGGATCTAGACAACTTTGACCGGGGGGGGGGGGGGGGGGCAAAACTGAAATGTTAAAATTATAGTCCGTCCGCCCATCTTAGAACAAAAAAATATTTCGATAATTTAAAGATGTTGTACCTAAACTTGCCCCTGAACATGTTTTTATGTGCTCTAAATACAAAACTATTTCATTTATCCCCCGTCGTGGTAAATTCTGTATCCGTTTAACTGCGGAAATGAGGGAATGCTGAATGAAAACAATAAACAATAGAATAAAAAAAAAAGTTGCTGGAAGGTACCAGATAGTGACCAAAAAGTCTGCGCATGTTAGGTCAAAGTTCAACTTTGCATACCATGTATTTTTTCCGAAGATGTCAGCCTGTTATTTTGTTTGATTGCTTATTAAAAAATATAATTACAGTAATTATATTGGTTGATAAGGCGGCGTATGTTACGACGCGGGATGGCTAGTACAAAATATAACTTTAGAATAAGAAGACACCTTTATATATTAAGTGCAACATCTTAGTAAATGAATATATATGTATATATTAGAGGAGTAAATGTTGCTGGGCGTTGTGTGTAACCACACAATCCCTTTATATGCCGAGGTTACTGAAACAGATGAATTCTACACTTCATCTGCCCCGATGACCCATTAGGGGCTTTAAAGAAACTTTACTTTTACTTTTCAGGATACTATTTTTTGCAAGCAGTGGAAGCAATCGTGTGAAAAATAAAAGAAATAAATGTTTTCTATCTTTCAAATAATAATTTTAAAAAAAGACTCATTTCATATATTCATGTAAATCATCTAACATAATTGTTCTTTAACATAATACTTTCAATTTTAGACAAAGCACCACAACAAATCAAGTTATAGTGTCTCTTAACATTGAATTATCTGGATTTAGATAGATAACACTTGAATTATAATTATATATTAAGAATTCTGGTCAGCAATAAATGTTGATCATCTTTCTTAAAATAAATCAATTCTATATAGTTTACTTCACTCCAATTTTAGAAATGATTTACTCATGTCTTTTCCTTAAGTCATAACACTATCATGAATTTTTTTATATGATTTGTCATGCTTAATTATCTAGGAAAATCACTATGATACGAAATTCTTTACTAGAGTTAGAAGTGAGCTGGCCGACTTGCAGCTGTAAAGTCAAATGCTAAAATTATTTCACTAGGCATAAATGAACTAAAGTTTACAACTTACTTTGTTATTTCTCTACCAATGGCATTATTTATATCTTCTGTAAATTTTACTTCAAACCAAACAAGTTTATTTCTTTTAACATCTGATTGATCATCAGACTGGAAAAAAAAAGACACAAATAATAAATGATTATCCACGTAAAAATAAATACTTCAAAGACATAGGAAATAAACTTATCCTCAAGTTAACCAAACAAATATTAAAATTTGAGATCAGTAGTTTTAATATTCCAAAACGTGTTTTAAAATTGTAATTCAATATACGAAATCCTTGCAAACTATTGATACTTACCAGAGTTTCTTGAAGTTTGTATGTTACAAGAACTTTCCTATCCAAGATTAGTAGCTCAAGGTAAAACTGTTTACGGCACTGGTTGTTAACTTGTTTTCGTGTTATCAAAAATCATACAAAAACAATGATATAATTTTAAGTATATAAGAACATATTTATTATACAAGATCAAAAAATATTTTGCCTTTAAATAGTCAATAACTTAAAAAATTTAGAAATATTCACCCATTTCAATCTCTTGGCGTTCAATATTTTCAATAACTACTCCTGTCAATTTAGCTGTTTCTGTTAGCTGTTAACATATAGATATAAGAATTTACAAAACCAATACTCATTTCTACTGCTGCTTTTATACATGATTTCTTAAAAAAAAAAAAAAATTCTAGAAGCATTACCCTATGAGTATAGATATCTATATCCTGAATCACTCTGTGTATTACTTCATCAGGATTTCTTGAGCCTTCTTCACTATAAAAATAGGGAAAAAAATTTAGCTTTAAGTAATACAAAGATAAAAATGATTAACAATGATGCTTACAATAGGCTTAAATTGAACTAAATTGACATTAGCTGCATATTAAAACGAAAAAATAAAGGCTAGTTCTAAGCTGGTTTCTATACTGTTTGCATATACAGTACTAGTCAGTATTATATGGCTAATTGTACCAAAAGAGTTAACGGATAATTAAGAAAGATAGTGCAGATCTGTTTAAATACCCAATTTCTATTTCTCAAACCATTAAAAAGAAAAATTTAAAAAAAAAAAAACTGGCCTGGGCCTTAACAAAGATATTTATAGCCTTACTGTTTTATTATAACAAATATCACAATAATACAGAAAAAAAAATTTACACTGCAAATATACTGAAGTATGGGTCGAATTTCTAACATTTTGTCTTCACATAAAATTTTTACTGCATTGTATTCTTTTTTTATTTATCCCATTTCTTTATAGCACTATTAGACAGCAGACTAGAGATTTTTTCTTATTTAGCACATTTGTAATGTTAGGCATACCTTTAATTAGCAATTAAGCTGTAATTTGAAGACAATCATTTATTTACAGATGCAAATTTGAAGCGTAATTTTTTTTTCTTTACCTATTGATGTCTAATTTTGAATCAATAAGAGCTCCGGGACCATACTGTTCTAGGTTTCTTTCAAGTAACAGTATTTCTTTTTTCAGTTCTTCAATTGTTTCATCATTTACCCTCTGAATTTCATCAAGCTCCTCTTTATTTAAACTGCTGTAGTCTTGTAAGTCATCCATTTTTTTCAGTCATCTAGAAAAAAAAAATTGTGGTTATTTTTTTCAAAACTTCTTTTTACAGTGCAGATAAGTGTTAAAGGTAACTGCCTTTTGTGTAAACAATTTAGGTAATCTATAAACATGGCTGACCGTATTTTATATAAAATATAGAAAACAGTTTTTTCTGTTAAAAAATGCATTTAGCCACAACATTTTGTTGATTTTTTTTCTGAACAACAATAAATACTATGATTTGGACTTGATAAGTGTTATGGAGGTAAAGTATATATAATATCATCAAAATAATTTAACATTTTAATTTTCCTAAAAAGCTGTGACCATGTTTTCTGCATTATTTTTGGAGGCTTATTGTTTGCAAGTTTTCAAACATATAAAAAAAAGTATCATTTATGTTTATTACAAAAAATGAATTAGATAAGTTGTTTCATAATAATTAATACCAGTGAAAAATACATTTCCAAAAGTACATGTTACAAGTATGAAAGATTTCAATTGACTTTGATGAAACCTGTCATTTGGAAAAACCATTTCTATTATTGCAAAGTTTCACTGAAAATATTATATTTAATATATATACTTTCAAGAACCTTTATTACTTTTCAAAATTATATATGTATGTTGTCATATTGGGATAGCCATTAGCAGAGAACAAAAATCCACTGATATTTATTTGTGTCTTTAAAAAAACATAGCACCCTTTATATTCATGTTAAATAATGTTTTTAATAATTCATTATATTTCTTAAGTGGTTTATCTAAAACTTATTTTTTTAATCCTTTGTGTTACAATACTATCTATGGGCTTATTTCACACATAAAAAGTTGGACCAAATCATGCGAGTCAGCCATGATAGATAGTTTGCTGACATTCAGTGGGAGAAATGCATTCCCAAATCATTTAGTTGAGAATGCAATGCCTGGTCAAGGAGACTTACCATAATCTGTGGGGTGATATCATTGGGGTCTCCAGGCCAGGAAAAAAAAATCATTTTTTGCGACAGTGTTTGCACTGTGTTCAATGAGGATAACCTGAAACCATGACATTCACAGTTGACGGTGGTAATGGTCATGACAGGCCCGTAGCGTGCGGGGGGTCCAGGGGAGCCGGGCCCCCCCCCCGTGTTTTGTCTGGCCCCCCCCCACTGCTTATTTGTTCTACTTAGTAAAATGTATTACCTGGCCCCCCTGCTATTGCCTGGCCCCTCCTGTAGAATTTTCACGCTACGGGGCTGGGTCATGATAAGGTAGCACAAAGCACCCTTCCACTCTGACCCCACTCAAGCACACTGTCACAGCCTGCCATTTCAGGCATAAGGGTTAGCTACACCCTCCCCCTCTGTCCATGGTGGCAGGAAAAACCCTTGCCTTGCCATTCTGACCAATCAGCAGTACACACACCCAGCTGGTTTGGACAATCAGGGCAATAGATAAAGCCTGGCTGATGTTATTTGCACACCCTGCAGATTTGTACACATGGCAGTCATGCATCAGCACCAAAAAAGCTGGTGATGCAGGCACACAACAACTAAACATATTATATGCCTTAGAGATATAAAGTTCTCTTAAAATAATGAAACAATATTTTGACTTTTCATTCTTTGTCTAGGTCGAGGCCTATATATAGAATATATTGATTTTTGTATAAACTATAAAGTAACAAAAATCCTAGACTAAAAGTAGTATGAGTTTTTTTAAATTATGGACCGATTGCAAGAAGCTTATATCAATGGAAAGCTATTTCTAACCTTTTCCATTGATGGTTTAAAGCCAGTCACATTCCTACATAAAGTAAACCTACGTAACAATGCGATTTTACCGGACAGGGCTTTTTTAATACTGTCACTGACTAAATGAAATTTCTTGCGGGATGGTTCTCATATGTCTTGGTAGCAAGAAAGGGGATTCATTTTACACTTTGCGTAAAAGTGTTTCATCTTTGTATCGGGTATTTGTTTTCAACATATGAGGTATTTTTTTTTATTCACAATTACACTTACCGCCTTCAAAGCCTTCAATCAAAAGCGGAAGCATTGCCACTTGCCAGGTGTTTTTATTTTTAAAGCCATATGCCTTAGAATCATGAAGTTTATATTTCAGGGGTGGCCTAAATTGCGGCTCTTTGTTTTGTTTTTTTAATCTTATTTATTTTCTAAATTATTCAAAACATAGCATCTTTAGACCGCTATTTGTGTACCGAATTAAGTGTGAAGGTAGAATGGTTCAGCCGAGCAGACAAAGACTCGTGGTATTAATGCTGGAAATGCACAATTCAAGTAATGAGCATGTTTGAATGTACTTTTTGGGACTGACGGAGGATAAAAACGAGATGAAATTCCACCTTTCTAAATGCTCACTGTGAGCATCTCATACACTGGCGGCGGAGCAGGGGGAGGCAGCGCCCCCCCCCCTTGAATTTCCAGTCTGCCCCCCCCCCTAAAATTTTAACTTTTTTAACTTTGTAATTCATTTTAGTTTATATGTATCATTTTCATAATTCATTTGATTTATTTCTTAAATTTAATATTTTAAAGAAATTATAATTAATTGACATTTTACAGTAATCACATTATTGAGAGTTGTTGTGGCATATTTTAAAATTAGTTGCAAGTACCCGGCTTTGCCCGGGTTTAAAATAATGTTTTCTGTTTATTTAAGAAGCGTAATTTGACGTTTAATTAAGATTTAAAATAAGACGCATAAAAAAAGGTTTTTTTTTTGCATGCAAATTGCAATAAAAGGGTACATTTATCTTAAAGCAATGTGATACACAACATTTTTGGCAGTTCCTCTCTCTCTCCCTCCCCTCCCTCCCTCCCTCTTTCCCTCCCTCTCTCCCTCTTTCCCTCCCTCCCTCCCCCTCCCTCCCCCTCTCTCTCTCCCTCCCTCCCTCTTAACCTCCCACTCTCCCTCTCTCTCTCTCTCTCTCTCTCTCTTAGACATGACTGTATCAAAAGATGACAATTCCTATGGATGAAGGAATGGAATGTAATAATGTAGTAAGTGATGTGATATTTGGTTCCCCGTACCGATCATATTTATAGTCAGTTAGCTATGTGGGAGAGAAGCTCGTAAAACCTGAACTCGGGGTAAAAGTTTGCCAATTTTCATGTCTTTGAAATCCAAAATAATTAATCACAATTAAAGTACCCATTGAGATGGAACGAAACCTGTTTAAGAACATTCCCCATGTAATTCTGTGTACGTGTACCCAGTGGCGCAACCAGCAAAAAATGCTGGGGGTGGGGGGGGGGCTCACATATTGAAAAAAGACAGTTTGACAGTCTTTTTTGTAGCTTTATAACGTAAATTATGTATTGAAGATTTGGCCTGGGGGGTGTCTCAAGCCCCCCCCCCTGCCCCCCCCTCCGGTTGTGCCAATGCGTGTATCACATTTCACGTTATTTGGTTGTCTGGATCTTGAGTTTTAAGGGAACAGACAGACAGATAGCAAATGCTCTTATAAGTATAGAGAAGTGCAGGCCAGTAGCCAGAGGGGGCTAGGGGGGGGGCTGAGCCCCCTCCCCCCCGTGCATGACCTGAGCCCCCCCGTGCATGATTTGAGCTTTTTGACAAAATTTTAATAATAACGGTTATAAAACATCAATCATTTTGTTCAATAAGTCAATAATAATAAAAACTTAAAAGTTTATATTTTGGCAATCATTCAGGCTATTTTTCTTACATATATAGCTTATCTAATTTTTGGGCATAAAAGATTGAATCTTATTGGTCTTTGGGGCTTCAACAGCCGTGTGTGAGAGAAGTTTCTCAATCCTCACACGAATGCTCACCCCATATCGCAAATCAAAGTTACAAAAGCGTCTAAATAATCTTGTCCTGCTTACATTTGAAAAAGATTTAACAGACAATCTGAATGCTGAAACATTTTTAGGTAAATTCAGTGCTAAACCACGACGTTTGCAAATTTGAAACGTATTATAATATAAGTTCGCAACCAATGCCGACGAGTGTGGGGTCGGGGCAGGGGGGGGGAGCCAATGCCCAGGGGCCCGGCGAGTTTTAGGGACCCGGACTGAGCTGGCCAATCAACTTTTTAAAATATTAATATCATCACGGGGGCCGTGTCACCCCTGCCCAGGGACCCGAAATTTCTGTCGATGGGCCTGTTCGCAACCTAGTAATAGTTTTGGTATATTCTGAGGACAACTAGTAACTTAAATAAGTTAATAAAATAGCATTTACTTCTGACTTCATTTTTATACATATGTATAATAAAATAATAAAGTACAAACTCCGTGATTTCTGATTGATGTTATTTAATTTGCAAATTTACTTTTTAGCAGAATTAATTTTATTTTAAATTGAATAATTGCGACTGGTCAATTTGTTGTTGATAGATCTGTTCTTTATTTTCAATATTTTATAAGACCTCAAATACGAAAATGTGTGGGAAAATATTTTGAAAAAAGTTAATATAATTAAAACATTGCAGAAACAAATCTACAATTAAAAACTGGTTTGCATAGTATTGTAAGATGGTTGTCAGCTTCGTGGAACTCCTAACTCATCATAAAATTTCCAGCCTCTTGTTAAAAAAAAATTGGTACATCTTTATTAAAATGTCCAACAATAGCGTACATATACAGTGTGAAATAAGTTTCATGCAGAGTTGGAACAAGTATTAGTACCAACGTTGCAAGTACAAGTAGCATGCATAGCTTCCCTGGTTAAGTATTTTTATTGTGATTTCTTATGGGTGATTTTGATCATGAACATTTCTGGAGCACTGGTATGACAAAGTAATCCATGTTTTCTGTCATTGTTTATGAATGTTTAACTTATGACAGAACCTTTATACAAATACACACAAACTATAGAATAGTTTCAAATGTACAGCAAAGGTCATCTTCATCGTTCTTTCTAATTATCCTAGGGCTTTATGCCGAAAATAATATTGGCGGTATGCAGTATAACAATAAATAGAATTGCAAAGTGAAACAATTGTAGGCTTTATTAAGTTTGTTTTTATGTCAGTAAACGCCCGGCGAGTCGTGTGCGTGCGCATAGCTTGGACTGGCTTAGAGGAAACACTGGTAATGTAGTCCTTACTTGTCTAGTGTTCAAAGTAACGTTGCATTCACTCTTACGTTTCCTGAACTAGGGGTGGAGTCTTAGGTTAAGTAAATTTGGAGGAGGGGGAGGCGGGCTAGATAAAGGAAGATTTAAGGGGCCAAATGCAAAATTACATTTGAGGACCCCATGAAAAACGCTGTCAACGTCGCTGCTGGCAAAACTTGGGCCCTTAATAATCTGTACCCACCCCAGGCTAGTTTGCTTATCCGCAAGAACGGCTCTGCAACTAGTCCATTAAAAAATGTTTAAGAGAGAGAGCGAGACAACACAATTGATTTATCTTACTTTATTTTGTGAATTATTATCGATGAATCAATATTATATAGACAGGTGACAAAAAAGTATATGGTATATAACAATGAAATCAACTAAATTAAGCCACTGTACACTTGATATTATTTGTGTATATACATTTTATGATTTTTGTTTATATACATGTACATATTTTACAGAGAAAATAAAATGTAACCGGATATTTCTTGTATTCAAAATTCACTCACTATACAGAAAAAAAATGTAACCGGATATTTCTTGTATTCATAATTCATTCACAGTGTAGAAAAATAATTATAATTGACAAAAGAACATATCGGATTGATTTTCTCAAGCATTCAGCTCGTGATACAAATTTTTATATTGTGTATGCCATAAAACGAATCACCGAAGGTCCCAATGTCTTCCATAATGCCACTTTAGATATCACACACTTGGTTATTGACGGGGAGGGGGGGGCACTGCAAAAACCATCCCATTAGTGGTTTATAGGATCATCCTTACAAGTACACAAGTACATAAACAATAATAAAACTAATCATCATATTTATTGGTTTAATTTAGATTAATAGCAGCTTTTACAGGGAGGATGCGCATAAGTCTAGATTAATGAAATTAAATGACTAAATAGATTAAGGATTAAAAACAAATCAAACATATTACTTTTTTTTTTTACGCAAGCTGATATTTTTCCAAATCTAGAAAAAAACGGCATAATACAGAATCCAGGTACTGAATTTTAAGACAAAATCTTGCAGCGCTAACATTGGCTCTCTTTTCGCAATATATGAGGATTGCATTGTGACAGACATACATACTAAACATGCTACAATAGTATTCCATTGAGTTTATCAGAAACCTATTCAATCATAGAGAATGTTTTCTGATATTCACAGACCTTCACCTATAATAGCACTAAAAACTCGCTCATTATATTGCACCACACACATAGCATAGGTTTGTATCCCTAAACTGTCAAACAATGAAAATAATACTGCAAAGTTATAATAATGTCCCCTGTCCCAGAATTTTCTCACCGTCCAACTAGTTTGTACTATGCACAGAATATAAATATGATATTCTTTCTGTGGTACTATGTTATATACAACAAATAATATTATGAATAAATTAACTTATAGATAGATTAGATAGAAAGGACATAAGCGTATTAATGTGATAAAAAAAAACCTCTTGTGTAAAGCCAGTTATTGTTTTCCTATTAATTATTGTTTTGAAAAGGATTTACAAAGGCTCAACAACAACAAAAGTGAAATTCTGTTTTTCCCCAGTTGTATATTTATTGAGAGAGAACATTATAATATTATCATGCCTTTGAAAATTACAATGACACAATATGTTTGTAAACTGGATTTTTTTAAAAATATATAAGTGTGTAACATAATTTTTTTAAAGCACATGACGATAATGTTTACATTTCGTCAAGATAAACAAAACCTGCAAAAAAAAAATTGGGTTTTTTAGCTTTTGATTACATAATATATACAAGAATAGGATGTCCCATGAAAGGCGTACACATTCTTTCGCCTTCCAATTATTAATCAACATTGAAAGTTTTAACACGTCCATGAATCCAATGCGTTGATCGCAGACAGTCTGACTGGCCTCTGGATCCAGTCCAAGGCTTGTGAGATTGAAACCACCCACACGTCCTTCCTGTCGGACAGCGAGGCCAGGAACTCCACAAGCCCCTGTATGTTCCCGTCCTTCCTGCCGAACCAAGAGGCGTGGATGAAAATACCGAAGGGCGCCCTGTTGGTCGTGTAGTGCCTCATAAAGTTGTCTTCTATAAACTTGTGACTCCCTTTGGTTCCAGCACCTGCAATGGACAGAATCGAGATTCAATACAAAACACGGCAAATAGGCCTTTTTGTTAATCAGTTACAAAGCATTGTCAAAATTAACTAGTTTAATCACAAAGTTTACGAAAGATTTAGAAATAAAAATTTCCCTTATTTTTAATGTTGTTTTTGAATTTATAGAAGCATAATTGAGAAAAAAAAGCACATGTTTTAGAGTGGGCAAAATAAGAATAATATATTAGGTGTGTGGCCCAAGAGACTTTCTAAACGTGTAGGCTTACTATTTGATCAAAAATTAGTATAGTGTAGGCAATGCCGGAGCAAGACTATTTTACACCCGAGAACATGGATGGGCAATATCCCGCGGGCCAACAACGGCTTAATCGGCTGTTTGAATCGCGCATTGTATATTACGAACATTTAATTCCAATCTATCTGCTCTCGGGCAGGTCCTTCTGATGATTTATTACTTTTTTTTTGGTCTTGTCATTCTATCAAATTTAAGAACACATTTAGGCCCGGTGTCAAAAATGTGTCACCCCTGCCTTATGCGAACCCGTCGCTCTGCATCTCTACCCCCTCCCTTTCTCCGCGAAAATAACGTTTGTTTTGATAGAATATACATATGAATAACCTACAACACAAAACGCCTATTCTAACTTCACGTATGTGTCAAAATGTTGTACATTCGGACAAATTGCGCGTTTATATAATTTAAAAGTATATATCTTTAGATTCTTCAGGGAAAAAATACGGTAAGTTTTTCCACTGAAACTCTCCTGTCTTAAAAGCAATTTTAGCAGAAAGTTAGTAAAACATCTATTAACATTCTAATGCATTAGCGAATCTATTAGTTTTCATATTTTATGTGAACATGTATAACATTTGTAAAAAATAAACTGATTAAGTTTTAAAAGTTATGGTAACGAGATAGCAAACAATTTTCACAGAAAAATAATAATAATAATACAAAAATCAGTTATAAGCTCACCATACACACCAAAAACATTGCCTTAACTTAGTGAGATGTAAGTGTCATGGAGAATATCAGAATATCTAATTTTAATCATGACTTAAAAATGTCACCATTTGTTTTGTTTTCCTTTTTAATAGTGTAGCCCTAAATATTGATTCACAATAGCAAACAGAAATATGGTGGCTTTCGTAAATGTCAATTTTAGATAGACAATACGCATTCTGTATAATTAATATTCTGTGGTAGTAGCTAGTATTAGGTGGAAAAAAATAGGAAATCCAAGCAGCACTTAGGCAATGAACTATTTTTCTTGAACCGATTGGAGGTAGGGGTGGAGGGGGTGAGATTACACAGCCAAGAGTTTTTCTCTTACACATTCCCCAAGATAATCAAATTAAAACACTATTGTTGGTAATTAAAATATATACATACTTTTTTTTATAATCATTGAAAACAACCACATAGGCTATCACCGATAAATGGATTTTATAAATATAATTTTAAACGAACAAAGTTAACTAAAACATCATTAATACTAACCTATAGTGCAGGCGTCAGGCATAGCACAAGCCATTCTGTTGGAACCATACCATCTTATTAGGGGCACCTCCCAGAGCCCTGGGTAGGACCTCGTCGGACAAGGAGTCAGGCTGCAAGTCTTGCTGTCAGGTGGAGTGTCAAGTGTGAAGGGCCACGTAGGAGGTTCGTTGTTGACGTAAAGATTTCCCGTCACCATGGAAGTGTCATATCTGAATTTGTTCTCTTTCAGCATGGCGTATTGTGCATCTCCGCCCACCTGAAAAGAAAATGCATCAAGTGTGTCATGAACCAGTTTTCAGTAACTGGTAACAGACATGCATAATGAAAATAAATACATGAAAATAGACAAACAGGTTATTTGTAATATCTGAAAAGCTACAGATAATAGCGATAACTAAGAAAGGATTATTTGTTACGATACTTGGGAATCGAGAATGGGAAATATGGGAAATTTCTTGTGTGTGAATTGGAATCGGAGAATTTTCGCTTGAATTCAGTTATTTACATCGATTCTTTAGAAATTAATGTTCGAATTCCACCCCACTTCTCGAACGTTATATATAGCCGGTTAGTAATCGGAATATGCAATCTCACCGGGATCGGAAGATATATCAATATGAGGAATAGTGACGGAATTTGTAAAAAAAAGTATATGTGTCTGGTCTCATCAGTAATGATGATACATAACTTAAAGCAACCCTTGGGCCATTAGAAACAAAAAGGGGGCGGGGATGGGCTTGGCGTATGTAATTTTACTTTCGTCTATTCGGATTGGAATAACTGTAGACCCTGTAGCTTAACAAGGCGATTCCAAATAAGGTCCTAACTGAGATTATCATGTTAATCACCAATGGTATATTCGTGGTCAGAAAAGCGTTGAGTAAAAAGAACCATGTTTGGCGACTGGTGACAAAGACCGATAAGAAAAATCCATGACGATCCAAACCACTCATGTAATCGGTTACTCCTGCTAAAAATGGAACTCTTCTTTCCATTCTTCTGGAAATTTTAAGCTCCCCTTATTTTTCTCTAGTCTGCCGTAATAATTAACTCCCCTTACAGTTCACTGAGACAAGAAGTGAAATGGAAACTCGACCTTGTTTTCTATCATACTGTTTGTTGGTCATCCGTGTCCAACTCAAATGACCTGACGTGGTGATAACGTAAAGGAGCAAAAGTCAAATAGTGTCTCTCCTGATTCTATATGGAATCGTTACTAAGTTTCCTCGTTGCTTACCTACCGGTACCACATCATCATCCCCCCCCCCCCCCGGACCAAAGTGTTTTGGCGATAGGCACTGAGGCAACCCAGATCCAGGTTGCCCCACAAGTGGACCGCAATGAGAAACGGGTCGTGACAGGCGTCGTGTCGAAGAACGAGCTAAACTAGTGATTTGATTAGCCAACCGTGAAATATTTACGGCTATGGTGGGATAACTGGTTAATCCATTGCCCTGACTTTTGGCCTAAATGTATATCACCTTTTATCCCATATTTTTGAATTGCCCATCTTGACCTCATTTATTTGCTCACTATACAGTTTCATTGATACCTATTGAGTACTCATTGCCACACCCTCCCCCCACCCCCTCCCATAATATAAATAACTTATTTGTATCCAGGTTAGACTAACCCTGACTCTTAGATGCAAAAGTGAAAAGAGACCTGACTGTGGGTTGTTACTTTTTTTTTTGTTCATATCGAGGTCTGTGTGTTGGGAGAGGGCTGGGTGAGAATAATGTGGCTATATTGATGCTTTCGAGCATGGCATACCTGTAAGAAAGGTGCCCTCATGCCTGTAATTTCTTTCAGGGGCACGCCTGACTTCTCGTTGAGTCTTTTCTTCATGCCGACAATCTCGTGCTCCCAATTATCAAAGCCGGCGTCAGCCCACCAGGTGGTGGGGCTCCTGTGGCTGAGGGTGTGAGATGCGATCTCGTGGCCACCCTTGTACATCTTCCTGACCATATCGTAATCGCTGTTGTCACCGGAAACAAAGAAGGTGCCTACAGGACAAAACGAGACAATTTAATGACATCCTGTCAAAATGTCTGTGTGCCTTATTTTAATATAATTATTATAAAAGCATTTATTTAGATAAGGTACAGAAAACGGAATTTATAAAATACATGTTCTTCTAACAGCCTATTGTTTGTAAAAAGATGTAATTGTCTTAATCCTAAACGAACATGTCTTTGCTTTTGATAATACTTTTTTTCTTTATCTTCCTGCCTGCCTAATGATTGCTTTTATAAAAAGTTAAACATTTTTTTCACTGTTAAATGAAATAGTCCTGGTAAACAAAGTACCTTTTACGGGGCATCCATTCGGATTCTTGAATGTTCCATTAAAAAGAGTTTTGTAGTAGCCCATATTTTGACTGTTGATGCTGTCGTCAAAGGTCAGCATGACCATCTGAGGTATATCTTTAGGATCCAGTTCCCCTGGCACATCTGAACCAATGCATCTACAGTCTGGCAGCTTGCACCAACTGCTACTGCATTTTCCTGGCCAATCAGAAAGTAACATTGAACTTTCCCTTTTCAACTTATGTGTATGTATTGGTAATAAATAAATTTAAATAATTTACAAGTGATTCGCGAGTAATGGAAAGGTTTAATCTAGGCCTAAATTACCTATTTAGTAATACATACATGGAAAATATCTTAATCTTTTAATCACTCACCATTTTTGAATTCGTACTTTTCAATAGGAGACCTGTTATCGCTGAGCTTTTTGTCATCTATGTCTTTGGCTAATTCTTCCGTTTGGGGCAACACAATCGTGTTCTCATCCGACGAGGCAGGCGCGTTGACAGCTCCAGCCCTGCCGTTTGCTCCGAGTCTTTTGTCCAAGGCAGCTGCAGCGCTGTACTGATTGGTTGCGCTGTTCAAAGCTTTGTGCAGCGCAAATTTTCTGTCTTCGCCCTGGGCTGCGCTCCTGGGATTGTTGTACACTCGATGCAGAGAGAAGCGTCGCTCGTCTTCTGATTCTTTGTGGAGCTCAAAGGTCCTCTCTTTCGGTTTCGTGGGTTGGTCCTCTTTAGGTTTATATAAAAACGCACCCTTTTCTGGGATTTCATTCGAAGGAGCGGCTTCTGCATCGAAGGCGGGTGTCCTGGTTTGATAATTGGGTTTGTGCACGGCGAAGTGACGGGGCAAGTAGGCTCGGCGATAGAAAGGGTTTTGTTTCTGGTCAGTGAAACCGTTTTGATGCTGATGATTGGGTGTGGTATCGCCATTACGGGTTGATAGCGACCACCAGGGCAGTTTGTTGGTTGTTTTATGTGAGTCCTCCTGGACAGAGTTAATCTCAGCTTGTTTTTGATGACTTCCATGGGAACCGGTAAGGGAGGCAGGTGCGTTAAAGCCTGTTGTACTTTTAGGAAGAAGTGTTGTGGTTCTGCCGTCTTTGCTGTAACTTGAAGTCTTGGAGAATGTCCAGGAGAGTGTCTTTGAACTTTGAGATCCAGTTGTGATTTTGTAGACTGGTTGTCTAGTTACCTCCGTTGTCTGCTCTGTTTCTTGCAAAGCCGGCTGTTTTACCTCCTCCACGTTAGCATGGGCATCACTCATCTGTCTTTCCGGAGAGAACCATCTGTTTTTCTTAAAGGGGCTCTTAGACATCAGGCTTTCACGATCGATTTCGGAATGGCTTTTTCTTTCATTCAGCCAAGCTTGTGCCAGTGGGGTCTTGGACTGCGACCTCTTGGTCTGTTCGACTATAATAAACGAAGTCGATGGGCTACCAGGGGTCGAAGATGTTGTTTTAAATCGACGATCTCTAAAATTCCGTGACCTAATAATGTTCCTGACTTTCTCCATAGCGACCGGCGCTGATGGAGTTGTTTTCCTATTAGCTGAACTGTCGGTGCTTGATTTAACCCATGATAGTCCTGATATTTTCGTCGTTGCAGAGGGTGCTGACTTAGGTTCTTCGCCGTAGATGTCCTCCTTCCGTTTCTCATCAGCTTCACGCTCTACGTCGTTTTCGGATAAATGTTTGCCGATGTAGTTGCCGTAAGAATTTATCGCAGGCTTCGCTACAGTTGGTCTCAACTCGTCCCCGAACTCGTACCATTTCGGCATGTCAGTGATGTCGTCATCGAAATTGGTGGCTGATCTGTAGGGCGCCGATGAGACATATGGGTTCGACTTTGACCTGGGCTTTGTGGTTGACTGCCTACTGTCCTGTGGTCTTCTGGTTGTTGGCTGCGGGGCGTATTCTCGGTAGTCGGGTTTAGTTCTGTTGACCAGAAACGGGTGATAAACGACGGTGGTTTTTCTGAAGGGACTGCGCGATGTGGTGACGGGCCGCCTAGATGGCGCTGGGGTGGACGTCGTGAGATGTCGGCTGCTAGAAGTGCTTGCCGTGGACCGCCTGGTTGTTGTGGTAATTGGTGGTCTTGTGGTGTTGATTATTTGAGACTTTTTGTAGGGACTAAGAGCAGGTCTTCTGGCTCTTTGGCGAGATATTTGTTTTGTAAACGGAGCAGCCTTCGGAGACTCTTTCGCTTTGAAAGTTTCAATCATGTGACCAACTACATCGCTTTCCGGTTGTATTGAGGGACTAAACTCTTCTTTTGTCTCTGGTAGTACCGTAGTAGTTTCCAAAGGGGATTCGCTAACATTCTCTTCTAACTCATATGCGCTGATTAAGGCAGAGTTGTCTACCTTGCCCACACTGTCAATTGAATTATTTTTCGCATTCATTTCATCGCTGAAATTCATTTCAGACTTTCCAACTTCGTTTCTGTCTTGGATATCGTCAACCTTTTTAGCAAGTTGGTCAGGTTTGTCGTTAGGAAGCATTCCATATGCATCTAAAACATCAGAAGAAGAACTAGGCTTATTTTCTACCTTGGGGTTGAGTTCGGAAGAAAACTTGCGTTTCTTAGCTGGAATTGATAAAACTTTTTGCTGGCTTTTTACCTGCTCTGCAACTTCGGTATCTTCGTTGACATTAACAACATTGTTATCTTCCGGTAATTTGACTGGACCTTGTTCTAAATGTTTCTCGTTATCGGAAATCTTTTTCCTAAGATGTTGCCGCGCTTCTTCTACACAGTTCACCGCCTTGGGCCAGTCACACGTTTGGGTTCTGACGTTGTAATGTAGGTCACCCGGACACCTGTTAGTGTACTTCTGGTTGCCCATACATATATGAAACACCTGAGGATCAGTGTCGTCACATATGAACCTGCCCCTGACACCTCCGCAAGGACCAGAGGGCGCTGATGTCGACGCCCATCCAATCTGAGCGAGAATCACTCCGTAATACAATACGTCAAACATCGTCACGCGCAAACTCACGAAACAGCTATTTAGATTCATTGCACACAACACCAGAGTTCAACGTCAGGTATTTAGAAGTGTATCAACCGTGCCTAATTCAAACGAATAACTCTTTTGTCAGTCTTAAAAAAATCTATCTCCAATTGCTGACCTGAAAAAAAAATATTTAGTCCAACAGTGAATCAAAATGAATCAATAAAATTAAAGGTTGACAAAAAAATTATCAATTTGTATTTTCATGGACATAGAATTCATCATTGGAGAAGCATGTCTTCAAGCATTATAAAAAAAGTCTCACGATGAAACGAAACTGAAACAATTTTACATTTACGACGCATTTAAATACTCTGAGGTGGACCAGGTAACTTCTGTACTCCGGCCCAGTGGGGTCAGTAACAAATGGCCAAATGAAATCACGACTAGTTTCCAGTCTGCACACACAGTAACATGTTTGTTTCGCTTGAATCAACATTGATTAAACTGGACATCTGAACACAGTGGAGGGGGCATTCTCTCACACAGCATTGATTATACAAACAATTCAACAAAGAAACAAACACAATTTCAAGTTGCACTTGGTGGACCAGATGATTATATATTTATTTTATCATTATTTATTTATTTATTTTGCTTCATTTATCAACAAGCTTAATTTAAAGAAATAAAATACACAATTTAAAAAAATATTTGTAAGTTAATTAATTATTAAAGTAAGTATTTAGCCTACATTATTGTATTTCTTTAAATCTATGTCGCGTTCCAACATACAGGTCGCCAAAAGATGTAATAAATCCTAAATCAAGAAATGTGTGCGCATGATTACAACGTTTTTTTTATTTTGTTTAATAATTGCATCGTTGAATTTAAGTTTCACCCAATCGCACATACCAACTCAAAAGAATCGAATATCATCCTGCCAGAGACATAATTATTTATAGTCAAAGTAGTCAACCACATAGGGCCTCATTCCGGTTAGTGAAACCATAATATCTGATGTTATATGTGCCCCCCCCCCATGGGTACTTTTGCCGCTAAAGCCCCAAATATCTAAAAGTATCTGCCTAGGGTCACCGAAAACATTATCACGGCTCTGCATTTCCAACGCAGTATAGTATTTCAATAGAATTGTGTTTCTTTACTGTGTTATTGTTTCTCTTATACAAAGGGAACCTGAGCCACCTGTATTGAGAGAACGATAATAATAATAATAAAAACAACGCAATAGCCACAAACCCCGCGCCTAATGAAGGCCCCACGAAATGGGCATTTCGGTTCGAAATATAGCCTGCAGTTATTTTAGTAAAATTACAAGTAATTTATTGTCCAGATGCCCATAAAGTAAATGATTATTATTTTTTTTTATTCAAATAGAAGACAATTTTTATTGGGTTCATTTTCGTTGAGGAAAAGTAACTGATAGCATATATTTCTTTATATAAATGAGAGACGTCATTGTATTGCTTCATGTAAATTTCAAAAGAAAGCTGTCGAGAATGTTTTTCAATTGTAATTGACATTTGTCAGGTAGGATACTTTTTTTCATTTAAAAAATAAGGATAAATAATAATGGAGAAATAAATGTGCACATTACATTCTTAGCCTGTTAGTGTTACTGTTGAATCCCTTTCTACAAAATTATTTTTAAAAAAAGACAGGAAATGTTCAACTAAAAAAAAAACCTACCGTGGTAAATTAAAATTTGTCACGTAATATTATATTTGAAATTTCGACCTTTTGTTTTATGAATATTATTTTCCTGCCTCTGGAAAATAACAAATATTCAAACCGGCCACAACAAGAAAGTATGAACATTTAAGCAGCGTGGCTCGCTTCAGTGTAATTCACCAATTACAAATTCAAACAGCAGCAGTGAGTTTATCTGGCAAGTACATGACCGATTTGCTGTCACCAGGATTTTTACACAAGGTATGCTAAAGGTATGTGTACATTTACTTCCAGAAGTCAAGCAAACTGTTGAAATAACTTCGAAACGTGACCGCTAAATAAAAGAGAGGAAGAGAGTTTAGCTGAGCGAAGTGGTAGTTGAGTCAATACATGTAACTTATATTATTTCTGAACATACTGACCTAATAATTGGAAGTAAAAAATAAAACAAACCAAACAAAAAAAAAGTAAATAAACATTCATGTTAAAAAATGATGACTAAATTACTAAACGTTATCTACAGAAATACCAATATGAGAATGCTTATCTGATCATCCTCACACAGATGAAGTAGCTATAGACCTAGACAGTCTTGTGAAAGTTAGCTACGCATGAAGCCAAAGTGCGCCGCACTACAAAGTTATATAGAAATTTAAACCATAATCAATGTAATAAAACAGATAGTCATGAAATAAAGGGGAGGGGGGCTGCAAGTGGCTCTATTAAAGAGTCGCGTTCGGCAACAGTTGGCCTAGTGCAGACAATGGCATACTACTACTACCATGTGCGGTCCGTCAGGTTGTCCAACCGGTCCGAGCTCTGCCCCCCCCCCACCCCCATTAATGACATTTTAAATTTAATTCACGCCACACCCTTCTGCTTTTGGCCTATCTGTTTAATGTATAAACAAAATATGGCCCGCGGTTTGAAAAGTCAGCCTACACTTTGCCTAATGTGTCAATAACAGCTGAGAATAAAGACTAATAATTAATATATGTCAAATTGCCTATCTGTACGAACATGTGTAGGCTATTTAAAAAGGTTCTTTGTTAAACTGTTGGAAATAACACTGAAAATGACTGCTTGAGGAAATACCCATGTTTCGCCTTTCCAAACATGTGATAGGTTGATCCAATATTGCATTAGTCAGATGCCTAAAACATGCTAATAAAAAAATAAAGAGACGTTTCGTTCATGCTGACAAACGAAGTAAGACAATGCATCACTTCGATAAATAACTTTGATAATGCATTATCTGATCAACATGTTAAGAGTTAATAAAACATTCAGCAAGAAAAGATAAGGAAGTTAAGTCCTATTTTTCAACGAACCACGATTTTACGAGAAACTTAAGGGCGGTGTCTTTTTTTTTATTTATTTTAGCGCTTCTGGAACTCCAAGTAAGTGCATATGGACAGGGGCGTGGAGTAGATTTTCTTCTGTATTATATCAATTTTCGAAAGGCCACACAATAATCTTAGATTTTTACTTCTCGTGCCCCCCTTCCATATGCTGTACCACCAAATAGGGACGCCTCTGAGCATCTTAACAACGGCCCTGCATGTGGAGCCAATGGTATTTCGCAAGGTACTTTGAAAAAAAAAAAGGTCGCTCAACCAATAGTTTCAGAACTTCATAGATCCCCTTATTGTTGTTGCTTTTGCTATAGAATCTGGAATGTGGATGTCTGTTTGTTTTGTTTTTTTTTTATTTCCTTTTCTATGGAATGAAATCTATAGTTTTGATTAAAGGCAGGCGTACACAGACAAAACTAAAGACTGGTTTAAAATTGTGCACTTTTCGAATGGGGGGGGGGCGCTATAAAGGTATAGTGCCCCGGGCGCAAGTTAAGCTCGTTACGCCACTGATTGCCATACAGTAAAAAAAAAATTAGAATAATATACATTTGTTTTGTCAACGTCCCAGCAAACATAATATTGAAGCCTTCAAAAACACACCCCTAGTTAAAAGATACACCGCGATTGGTACACAAAGTAAAATATACCTGAAATATCTTTCAGAAATCAACATAATATAATAATCGAACTCACTTTATTCATAATCAATCACAAGATTTACACTGTTCATAGTAATGTCCAGACACATTTGACCATCACCTGATGAGTCTTGATGAGCTTCAACTTTTTTACCTAAAAATGAAAGAGATCGAACCTTATAAAGGGCAATGGGAATTTCGTTCAAAATTGTCCGAGTTCCTCTGCCAGGTTTCTCAGAATGATCAAATGGCTGCCAATGTCAAGAGCGTAAAGCCGGAATGTATTTAGTAATCACATCGCATAGCGTCTCAAATCCTGCGACTTGCGTCAGCGATTTATAACATCCTTTTAGGATTTGTTTGGTCAACATCGCAGAGACATTCGTTGAACGTTGCCATCACTGAGATAATAATAAGCATAAAAAAGGATGGATTCCGTTGTTCAATAAGCACTAGTTTTGAAAGAAAATTGTAATGATAGTAGTGAATATGTCATGAGAATAACAATAAAAAAAATATAACTTGCACCTTTCAAAAACACTGAAATATAAATAAATAAATAAATAAATATATATATATATATATATATATATATATATATATACAGTGGATTCCAGCTTAATTGGGACACCGCTTAATTGGGATAGCCGCTTATTTGGGACAAATCTCAAAAGAGGAACCAAACCAAGAAGCCAATAGTAAATGTGTATGTTTAATTGGGACAGCCGCTTAATTGGGACAAAAATCCTCGGTCCTGATGTGTCCCAATTAAGCGGGATATCTATTGTATATATATATATATATATATATATATATATATATATATATATATATATATATACAGTGGCGTCACTAGGGGGTGTGGGAAGTGCGGGACGCACGGGTGACACCATTTTAGAGGTGACACCAAAATGAACAGTATTAAATTTAAATTTTATAGCAGAAAAAACTCCGTATAACCGGTTTTATAACCATATAGAGTAGTAGCACATTGTGCACATAATATAGAGCAGTAGCTCAGAGGTGTCACTATACAGAACAGTAGCACATTGTTGCCACCATGCACAGCAGTAGCCACCATGCAGGACAGCAACATATGGTGCCAACATGAAGAGCGTCTGGAGTTTAGGTAAATGAATACAGTTCAAAGCTGCTCGTTATCAGTTTTTTTTGCAAACGTTCTTAAAAAAAAAAAAAAGGACGCATGTAGTCGCGTGGTTTCATGCTATTCATACTATCGTTTTTATCTCTTAAGTATTTTAAAGTATGTTCTCTCAGGTCTAGTGCAGGAAAATTCGACATATGTACCGTTGCTTACGGTGGAAGTCTTGAAGGTGGTGGGGGGGGAGTGACACCCTGAATTTTCCGCACCGGGTGACACTAGCCATAGAGACGCCACTGTATATATATATATATATATATATATATATATATATATATATATATAAAGGCGGATTTTTTTAAAACTCCGTGTGACTTTTGGTATCTGAACAAAAGCCCCCCACAGACAAAAAAATAAAAACTTAGTGTATGTTGTGATTATAAGTGTGTGAAGTCCCTGTAAGGATGAGATGAAATCTCTAAAATCCTATAAACCACTAATGGGACAGTTTTTATGATGCCCTTCTTTCATCCCCATCTTAGCCGAGAGCACAATGGCCATGGAGGCACCAAGGGAGATATAGCGGGGACCCTCAGGTCGACAGTCGAGCGCTTTACCACACGACCATCCGTCGTGAATATATAGTCCTTGTCAGATATCTTGCATGGATAATAATAAAAATACATTTTTATTTAACTTTTAAGTTGGTTTTTTTTTACCAAGAACCCCATTATGATGCATTTTGTTATTTAGTCCTTCTAGCCATATAGCCACGGTCAAGACTGACCATATTTTGATGCGTAATAAATAGTGCCAGCTTATTCAAACAACATAGGAGCCTTAGTGGTCAATAGCCTATCCTTTGTTAGGTTTAGGAGAAAAAACAATATGAGAACATGCCTATTGTTGCACTCTTGCTGTTTTAAATTTGAAATATTTATTCAATATAGCTCGTTTTTGGGGGTAAGGGTGTCATTTTAGCCTTTGGCGAAGGGGGGGCGTAGTGTTAGGCGACACATTGTGTTAAGGTGTGGTAAAAATGACAACACTCTTGAAGGGGAGGGGTAAATCAATCAAATAAACGTTACGTAATAAGTCAATGGTCACACTGAAACATCCCTATCGAACTGACAGTCCCTTTGTTGACAGTCATGAACTCTCAAACTGGCACACAAGACAGCTAGCCAAAGATCAAGACTGGCATCATATTGGTTGATAAATAATGTAATTATTTGACGCTGTCATAAAAAAATACAAGTACGATATCATCAATTCTTTAGTTCTGCATTAACAGTTAATGCTTTTATTGTAACGATGTATCAATTATTTAGTTCTGCATTAACAGTTAATGCTTTTATTGTAAAGATGTATTGCCATGATAAGTATGTGCAGTTTAAAGATTGATTTATTTTCTGTACAATGAATATCATTTATCACAACCGTTCAGGTTAGGATTAAAATTCAAAATTAACCTGTTTGGGAAATTATCGAAAGCTGAATTTTTTACCTATTAATAAAACGTTGTATTAGGGTTGTGTGTGTGTGCGTGTATATATATCAGGCCCGTAGCGTGCGGGGGGGGGCAGGGAGCCGGGCCCCCCTGCGTTTTGTCTGCCCCCCCCCGCTTATTTGTTTGACTTAGTGAAATGTATTGCCCCTGTTGTAGAATGCATGGCCCCTCCTGTAGAATTTTCACGCTACGGAACTGATATATATATATGCATATATATATACACATATGCACATACATATTTCTGCTATCTTCCCGCCATATGGACCGTACGACCTTACAAGTGAACGTATAGAATGTTAAGTTACGGTGCTTGAAAGTCTGCCATGATAACAAACAAAATGGCGACATGATGAAGGTAAAGCACTCCAGTCAACGAACAACAAACATTCAAGTCTGTGAGGAGAAGTAGAGGGGGGCGGGGAGATAATGTTTGCTTGTTTGACAAAACATGTGATTGGACGACCGGCCTTTTTGTTGACCACACGGCATCTCCGAAAATCAACCTGCTAGTGAAAGAGGTGGGGGTGGACAACCACGGAGAAAATATAAAAAAAAACAACTTTGATACCGGAGGAAGAGAAATCACCTTACACATTCAAGACTCTCGAAGTTTGTTTAGATGTCGGGTCATCGGTGCAGTTCCCAGTACTAATGGCCCTCTTGCTCTAACTGACCCTTTCCACGCAAATGTAAAAACTCAAATTCGAAGCGGAAGTTAAACAAATAATTTTTGTTTGTCTTGAAATTGAGTAGTCTCCCACCCACCCCGTCCTTTTCTAATGCAACGATATCTTAAATTCGGATCAGGTTGATATTCAAACCTTACTATACTTTAGCTAAACTTAATAGGCTACCTGTTGAAAATATTTTTTCTATGTTAAATCACGGGTAGCAGGCTAAATTTGAAAAAAAAAATAAAAAATGATAAACTTTTTTTTTATTAATTACCCTATTTTAAAATAATCCCTTGAAGCTTCTGACCATCATTGTATTCTGTAACCCCTTTTCTCCCACCCCCTCAACTGGTAAGTCATATTACGAGCAGGACATTCAAGTTTTCAAATTGCCTCCCCTCACAGTGGGCACTGAACATGGGCTGAAATTCCATGAAAGGTATGAATTTTTTTAAAGTACGTTTATTTTAAAAAAATCCTCTATTCCTATACACTAAGGTTCATATTACTGATTGGAAAAGTTTTATATTACGCATTGGACTAGTTTTATATTACTGATTTGACGACTTTCATATTACTGATTGGACTAGTTTCAGAGCAAGGTTAGCAGGTGTTTTGAACTATCGATTTGTGGACTGGAATAGCTCAACAACAAAAACAAAAAAATAGTAATGGGAAGACACGTTGCAAGTGTAGAAAGGAAAAGTAGTTGTTCCGATAGCGTGTGAATAAACAACAATGTCGCTGAATGGCCATGTGAAGCCAAAACAATTATCCTCACAGCTTTCGACTTGAATGGTCAAGCCATAGATATAGGCCAAGCATTGAATTCCATTTATTTGATTGGTTACAAATTTTGTTGTGTATAGCTAATATATTGCTTAGTATTATTTTAAGATTTTTGTTTATACAGCAATATAAATAATCATTATGTTTATAGTAGGGCTGATGATTAAACTGCATTAACGCACGATTAACGCGTCAAAAAAATGCGATTAAATTTTTAACGCAACACTTACGTGCGTTAATTTGACCAAATTGCTGAAAGTTCAAAGTAGCGCCAAATCGATAATAACCGAATTTCACTCTTAAATTTGAAGTTAAGGTCCGTTCACATAATACATAGCTCTTCCCACCCCTCACCCGGTCGCAATTCTCACCCCCCCCCCTCGTTTGCGGACTAAAGCGCCAATTGTAATATAAATGAAGATGTTTTTGTTATAAAGCCATTTGATAAGTAACCTCCCTGCTCCCTTCCCCGTCGCTGTAAAAAGAGAAAAGTTTCATTCACTAGTATACATAATATACTGTAGTGTATTGGTGGATGTAAAATAACAAGTGTTTTGTAAACCCGGTTATAATTAGCGAAAACATATTTAGCATTCCCTGCCACAAATGTCCCTTATGAATGTCTTTTTTCTGTTTCTGGCTGTGTTGTTAACAAGAAGGGAACAACATTCTAACCGACTAATGTTAATAAACTGTTCTGTTTAAGAGATAGGCTGAATAAATAAGACTCATTCAGTTAAGTAAGCTGTTCTTTCAATCAAATTTACTATTTTAAGATGCCAAGTTGACAGAATAAAGAATTGTTGCAAACAATATATAAAGTATTTTTTCGATTAAATATGCGTTAATTTGCGATAAAAAATTTAATTATGCGTTAATTTCGATAAAAAAAATCAATCGAACAGCAGCTCTAGTTTATAAGAAGGTGAGACGACACCCAGTATACAGTTCATTAGAAAACAATGTTAATTTTGAATTTCGCAAAGAATAACACGTACCAGTAAAAAAAACGTGCCGACATAATTTTTAAATATATTAATGAAATATAATGTTGTAAAAAAATTTCTCAAATTAAAACATATTTGGTAGTTATTTTTAGCTAAATTAATATCATACAATATCGCAAAAGTAGCTAAATAAATGCACACGAACAAATGGATTTTATATAGACCTAAAAGCCGATATAAAGACAGAAAAGTAGAAGAACAGACAGACAGAAGGAAAGCAGACAGGAAAGTTGCATAACTTGCATACCACTTAGACAGGCAGTTAGATAGATAGATTGGTAGATAGATAGATAGATAGATAGATAGATAGATAGATAGATAGATAGATAGATAGATAGATAGATAGATAGATAGATAGATAGATAGATAGATAGATAGATAGATAGATAGATAGATAGATAGATAGATAGATAGATAGATAGATAGATAGATAGATAGATAGATAGATAGATTTCAAATGATTTCAAATCAATACACAGTGCTAGTGAAAAGTAAAGTCTCCCCAAGACACGATTCTTGGTGTGCTCTGTCTTGGTTGTGTTTAGCTAAACTCTTGCTGTTGGGTTTCTTTGTCCTTACACATTTTAACACACGTCTGTTAGCATCTATTGGCAGACTCCTGTCAATTGTCGGATCCATATTGGTGAGTTATTTGCTTGTTTGTTTGATTTTATATATATATATATATATATATATATATATATATATATATATATATATATATATATATATATTGGAGACTTTGCCATGTTTTGTAATTTATTTGAAATAATTTAATATTGACACAAGTTCCTTAAGCCTTGCGATTGTATAGATAATAAATGACCATTAAAAGTATCCTTGAGTTAATTATTACAAAATAAATTACAAAACATGGCAATGTCTCCAAAAAAATATATCAAAAATCAAACAAATAAACAAACGACAACACACCTAATTTGCTCATTTGATAGAGATAAAAGTTTTTTGTTTAAATATGCAAAGATTTACAAAAGCTATAAGTTATGCAGAGATGAGAGCAATTGCCACATATGTGCCTTTCAGTTGGCGATGACGTGCATAACCTAGTAAACATGTCAGAAGAGCAGCATAGTTGTATAACGGTAAAGTGTAATATTTCCTTTCTTAGAGTGCAGACGTGTGCTGCTAAAATTTTTGGCTGTTAATCAATTTTAGTAGATTAAAACTGTATGCGCAAATTAATGTGTTTTTTTAGAACTGCTAAGCAACATACTTCTTCGTTCTGTTGTTGTGTGTGCACGCGCTCTGGGTGAGTTGTGTATGTGTGCACACCACTTGCTGAGTTATAATAATTTAGAGCTCAGTAGTGCACACGCGAACAGCTAAGAGCAGGCACGTAAAAGTCACTCGAAGACCGCGTTGGTTACGTGATGTTGTCATTAAGGCTTCACACGTCATATTAATTAAATAATTTTAAAAAAGCGTTGCATTGTATTTTGATCATCACTAGTACCCAACAATGTATATACAAATGTTTTCACGGTTAGTCACGTTCATGGTTATAAAAAAAAACGAAATTTTAATTGTTAAATTACGTGCATCAGGAACAAATGCAAAGGGTCGCCAAACTAAATTACAACTTACAATGAATTCACTGTCTTGTTCCGTTAAGATGTGTAAACTTTTTCCTCACTCCCCATCACCCTCATACACTTTGTCAGAAAACAAAAAGTTGATATTTATTGGGGGGATTATATTTTGCCCTTAGTACGCGGTTTGACGCCGGGAAAAAAATACTTGACCTCATCTATTGCGTTGTTCTATTAGCAAGTAAACCAGTGTTTAGATTGATTTAGAAGCTAGAAATTAAATTTGTCTAGGCCTACAATAAACAATCATTATTATTGTTTTTTTAAAAAGAACCCACAAAAAATTTTTAACTAATTTCTGACAAGCTTATGCAGCCTTTGCTTGGGTCGAACATGTGCACCAAAATGGCCGAAATTAATTCAGTAACGTATGTTAAATAGGGAAGGTCGGCGGAGGTGTGCCTCACCTAGATGTAACTAGATATCATTATGTCATTGTATCGGTCGGACCTGGATGTAACCAGATATCATTGTGCTACATAAACATTATTTGGTGCTATGCATTTGAAAAGACCCTGACTGCAATCATCTACGGGAAGAGGGGACAAATCCTCGGCTGCTGATGAAAAGAAACTGACAATATGTTTTTGTTATTTGCGTAGTTTTAAAAGGATCGTGGGCTCCTGACACATATTATTGACACCAGAACGTCCATGTGGGGCACAATCAAAAACAGCGATGAGATCGCTACCCAAACACTATACAGTCACAATAGACCCTAGCCCTGATCTTTAAAGGCCCAATCATTAGGCTAATATTTAGCCACTAACATTCTCCGCCAACTGGGGCTTGTCACACAACTATCTATTGCTAAGTCATTTTGGAGCAGACGACTGCTCGACGAAGCCCTAAATGACTGACTTCATAGATATGTGTTTGGGGCGCACTGCTCTTAGAGGTGGCCCTGTCGTCATTGTTTTCTTTTTAAACCTGCAACAAAAGTCTTGCCATATGTGAATATAGGCAGGGGAACTAGTTTTTCAAAGATTGTCAGGGGCAGCCCCGAAGCGTGAAAATTCTACAGCAGGGGCCAAGCAATAGCAGGGGGCCCAGAATACATTTTACTAAGTAGAACAAATAAGCAGAGGGGGCCAGACAAAACGCAGGGGGGTGCCCCCCCTTCCCCCCCCCCGCACGTTACGGGCCTGGTCAGGGGAGTACAGCAGATGTCAAAGATTTTATTTCTGTTCAGTTGGTCAGAATCATAGCCCACAAAACTGTTCAGTTTCTTATGGGCCTATTGATAATAAGGGAGGCATCATTCAAAACTAACTAGCTCTTTACAAGCAAATCATTGAAATATGTTGCATCGGACAGAAATATAGAAAAACGTAGCTTTTATTGCTTCTTTGTACTTTTCAAAACTTAAAGTGACCATTGTAGGCTTGCAACATGAATTAATAATTGTCAATAAGAAAATTAATAGAATAGATTATAGAGTATATCTAAAATGAAATAGCCTTCTTATTATAAAAAAGCACACTATCCATCTATCAGCCTCTCTCTCTCCCATTCTCTTTTTTCACATATAAAATAAGTATGTGAGTGTATGCCAATATGCAAACATATTTTTTCAGTTTGCTGTTATTTCACTTTGTTGTTTTTTATTCAGGCTCAATTTCAAGTGAAATTAAAAATCATACGCTTTTTTAAAATTATTTTAAATGTCAGGAAAAAAATATATCATTACTGTAGTCAGATAAAACACTTTTTTTAATTTTAATAAACATGAGGTAAATTGAATTTAAAAATGTATAAATAAAAAATGTTATTACATAGAGCTAAAATATTACATGATTACATTTACCTTAAGTAAAAAATTGTTTAAGTATATAAACAGTACATAAACCGTTAAAGCACTATTTATTAAATAGCCACAAAAGAAAGCTTAAAAAGGATAATCATTTTCAAAATTATTTAGATTTTGAATACATTAAAGTATGAGCATTTTTTTTTAAATACTGGGGACATTTTATTTGAATATGATAAATAAAAGTGTAATTTTTTATGTGTAGATATAAAGTTAGTTAAAACCTAAACAGCACCTAAAATATATGTCAATAAAAATTAATAAAAAAAAATTATGTTGCTAATACTTCTACGTAGTATTTTCTTGTTACCTCATGAAGGACGAAGTGCTCTACCAGATAATTTACTAACCATTCATTATTACAACTTTGATGTTTTTTTGTAGGCTAATAATCTACAACTCTTTTTCTCTGCTACAGTTGTTTCTATTCTTCTGTTACAGCTGTTTCTTTTCAACTTTGCAAATTAAGTTAAAGCATAATTTGCAAAAACATAAGTCAAAATTGTTATCTGATCTTTTTAGCAATGATCTGCAGCACTTATCTAAATAAGAAATGTATTTGTTTTATAATAACAAACTCTTTATAAGCAATACTAATTAGGTTTAAAATACAATATATTACAAATAACTTAATATAAAAATATATCACAGATTAGTATTAGAAAAAATAAGACAAGTCAAATATTACAAAACTTAAAATAATGATTTCTTTATCCATAGATCAAAGATAAGTAAAAAAAAAAAACTATAAATTTTAAATTACTAAAAAAAAAAAAAAAAGGAAAATACAGTCAAACCCCACCAAAAGCTGGGGCTCCGTTCCAAGAAACATCAGTCAGTGCTGAAGGGAAACAGTGTTAAATAGGGCAAGAATAACATTTAATGGGGATAAATGAAGTGATAAAGAATATATATATATATATATATATATATATATATATATATATATATATATATATATATATATATATATATATATATATATATATATGGAAGTGGAATGTTCTTTAGGTCACCTAACATTATTTGCTTCTATATACATGAGAGCACTTGCTCTTCAGTTTCACATTTTTATCTTTACAGCTCACTTTAGAACTTAAAATTAGGTTTTATGCCCCGGTGCGAGTTAAGCTTGCTATGGCACTGAGAACATTGACTCAAAAATATGAAATGCATAGATTTATTTTTTCAGGCATTAGTTACTCATTGATTCGCAACAACCAAAATGTTTTTATAGTTTTACAACCTTTTTATGTGTTCAAATGGTTTTGAAAATAAAAATGTGATAAATCAATGAAATATTATAAATATGAAGGAATATGAAACATTATAAATTGGGAGAAAACAGCATTAAAAGGGAAATAGCATGATATGAAACAGCATTAAGTAGGGTATGTCTATATAAATATTACCTAGTATGTAAAAAATACACAAATGGCACATAATTTTAAAACACCTTGTTAAAGAACAAGGTAATCTCACAAAGAGACAGTAGTGAATAAATGTAATCAGCTATAAAGCTGCTCCACTGGGAGCACCATTCACATTGCTTTAATTGGCAGATTTAAAACTTAACAAAATGTATTATTAACTTTGTTATATAAAGCCAATTTATCTAACACTATTTTATTTCTTCTTAGAAAATAAATCTCCATTTAGCCCTAAAGTCAGAGCCATTGGAGGAGATAAAATGTAGAAAGCATCTGTTCTATAGCCACAGCATATTAAGGGGTTAGCTGGCTAGTACATCACCCATCCAACTTTATTTCCCCATTAAAATCTGGGAGGACTTTGGGCAGTGCCTTGATTTAAGAAAAAAAAAAAATGTCTGCAGAGCCGGGGATAAATTGTCTATGGTTTCATCCCGGCTGGGATATTTTAGCTAAAGCAGGAAGCCGGAGATGACAGGTCTCAATGCAAACGGGGATACCCCGGCAGTAAATTGAGCCCTGGATTCTTGGGGACTTTTAGACAACTTTTACCAGGACCTGGAAACATTCCCTTGGCTCTCACTGAGAATTGAGTTGATAGTCAAGTGCTCTACATTGCTCGACCATACATCCCCCAACTTATTTAAGAATACTTTTAAGAACAGGGGGAGGAAAAAACATTGTATTGACCGAACAAAATAATTACAAAAAGTGGGACAATAGGTCACTTTTTTATATTGCCTAAAAAATGATAGATTTATTGCTTATATAAGGAGGTATTAAACATATTACTCATAACAGAATGATAAACAATAATAAAAAGATATTCTTAAATGTAAATTGGAGAAAATTGTGTTTTCTTTGGCATAAAATACTGATCATTATATAGTTTTAAAGCAATAATCATCTTAAAATTAAGCTTAAAAGAAATGCAAATCAGACTTCCTCAAATTGATAAATAAACGTATACATGTAACAGCTTTTTTTTCAGATAGCTTAAAAGCTTTGACAGCATCAAAGGGATTTACAGCCCCTGAAAAGTATGATGACCATGTAATAACTTTTTATTATCTTTTAGTTTATACAAATAGAAATGTATTTATTTAGTATTAAAAAATGAATAAATAAGGCACTAGTTATCATTTTTGTATTTTTCTTTAAATGTTCATTATGGCTTATGTTAACTTAAGCAACTTATAAGTACACTGGCTTAGAAACAAAATGCACCTAAACTAATCTGACATATATTCTGTAATTTTTATGAAAAATTTGATATTTAACTGACTAGCAGTTACTGATTTTTAAAAAAGAAAATAAGAAAATGAGATCTTAATTAGTGTAATAAATACTTTAAAATCAAAATACATTCCTTGTTTACTTCTTCTTCTTCTTTTTTTTCCCTTTTTTAGCACCTTTCTTTTTCTTTTTTGTTCCTGCACTTAATGAGAAACCTCTTTTTTCCAAAGCATCAGGTGCATCATGGGCAATAAAATAAAGATTTTCCATTGCAGCTGGACTCATCATATCGGATGGTGTAGTTTTAGATTTAATAGACTTGGCTGATCCTGATGACCTTTTACTTTTTCCTGACTTCTTGCCTGTCTTCTTCTTCCCAGATTTCTTTCCTCCCTTCTTACTTTTTTTACCTGCCTAAATATATAATAAAAAAAAAAAAACAGTTTTAAACAAAAAATGATATTTATTAAAAACATCAAAAGAAAAGATGGAAAAAATAAATGCAAAAACATTTAAAAAAAAAAAACAAGCCAAGAAGAAATTAAAAAAAAACAATAACTTTTCCTTAAAAATTATATCTATTTTGTATGAATTTATCGTGGGCAATAATATTAATACCATAACGCAAGTGACTAAGAGATAATTAATTTTAAAAAAATTAAACTCAAAAATAACTTTAAGCAAATGATGTTATAATTTATAAATTAAAATAAAATAACAAGTATAGCAATTATCCTATATTTATTTTAGTGAAGCAATAACAATTAAAAATATCTCCCAGATATATTATTGTTTTGCAAAATTAAATGTAAAATTATCTTTTTTTTTTATTAAGTAAATTTTTTAAATAATTGGAAATTTCCTTGCTCTTGGGCTGCTGAGTGAAGAGCTACAGAAACACTATTTTAATTTTACTTGAAAAATAAATTTACTTATACATAAAGTATGATAGAGCATTATGCTAACAAAATATATTTTTAAAAACATATATATGATAATATTTTATTTAATACAAGTTTGTATATTCACTCAGATAGTGATGCCCAATCACAACAAGATATTAAAAAAAAAAACTTTAATACATATATTTCTATTTTAAAGATTTTTACCACTTTAAAGCACTCCCAATTGAACATGACATAATAAAAAAAGTAACATGAAAAATGATTAGTGATTTCAAATGTTTATGCTATGACATTTTATAAAGAGTTTTCATTGTATAATTAAACAATTAAGGATAAGCCAAAGCACAGATATAATGGATGAGGACTAAAAATACAAAAAACCTCTTTTAAAACTTGTGTTTGTAATTCACGTTTATTTTTTTCACAAGTGAGGTACTTACAATTCTAAAAAAAATGCTAACACTTATGGAAAAAAATGATAAGACATATAGTTCAAAATAAAAATAGCACCTACAAAAATGTATTTATAAAAAAGGCATATACTTCAAATAAAGTACTGCAAAGAGAGTTTTAAAAATGTGTAATTCATATATGTCTAAAACTTCATTAACTTCATCATTCTTTTATCAATTTTTAAACCTTTTAAGTAGAATACAAATATTTAAATTAGTACATGTATAAAACTATACATACTAGAATATTTTCATTAATAACTTCGAATAATACTTTTATGACACATAAGTAATCCAATGGTTGATTAAGATTTTTTTTGTACATCAGAAAAAATACAAACTATAATAAAATGAAATAATTTTTAAATTCTGATATCTTTGGTTAAATGATGTTTCACATAAGCATAAAAAAATTAATGTGATGAAATTAGTGTAGTGAAAAAAATTGCAAGGATATTTAGCTGTCATATAAAAAAAGTGATGTAAAAGACATACATGTTATATTTATTATAAGCTTTTAAATTCCTCTTAAGAAAGATATTTCTAATCAAGATTTACTTTTTTTTACCCTTCTTTCCTTTTTTTTTATTTTTTTTAGTTTTTCCTTCAGGCCACTCAAAACCTCTAAGCTCCATAAGCTGGGGGGGATCATGGGCAATGTACTGAAGGTTAAAGAATGAGGCATCACTCATCATAAGACTTGATAATGACTGTCGAATAGAATGAGACTTCTCTTCCCTTTTTTTTCCTTTTTTTCCTTTTTTATTCTTCTTTCCCTTCTTACCTCCCTTTTTACCTTTCTTACCCCCTTTTTTACTATCACCTTTCTTCCCCTTCATTCCTTTTCTTTTCTTTATTCCTCCAACTTCAGTAGCAACAGCTGAAACTGTATCTTCATCTGTCTCTGCTATGCTAGCAAAATCTGTTTCTCCATCTGCCTCTGTGTATTCTCCCTCAGTATCAAAGCCAGTTATTGAATTCCCGAAGTAATCCCTGCTTAGATCAGAACTCAGAACAGTGTCCTCTCCAGTATTCTCTTTAAATTCTAGTGATGTTTCAAAATCTTCTACTGATTCTTTAATACTCCCCCCTTTTTTTTTCTTTGTGGCTGTTTTCTTTCTCTAAAAGTGGAGAAATGTTTCAATTCAAGAAATAAATGCAAAGTATTTAGCACATCTTTATTGCTAATTCTAAGTCATTTAAAATGTGCAGCTAAAAGAAAAATTTTAACTTTATTTTATGAATTATTTTTCTTAATTCTTTATTCAAATAGACCCTATAACTTTTATAATTTTATACCAAAATATAATTCTTTAATAAAAATTTTATAATTTTACATTCCACATTAAGTGAAGCATTTTAAATATAGATGTAAACACAATTTTAAACAATAAGAAATGTGTTTCTCAAAAAGTGATTTAAAATATTTAGATTACAAAATTATCAGTATCATTCAACTTATATCACTAATGATACAGAACATGTATTTCCTTTAAGCGTTTAAAACAACAAAATTAAATGGGTCTTAGTCATTTGAACCCATTAACTTTTTCACTAAATGTAATTTGGTAATCATATCTTGGTGATTCATTGTTTGATTTTTCTAGTGTCCAAGAACTGTACTTTTATTTCTTTATAGCCTTACAAATTTATTAACTTTTTCCTATCTGGCCATTTTCTATAATAATTTAGACAGAAGATCAGAGCAATACAGTGCATTTTTCGGTTCAATATTTATAATGAACACTGCAAGGAAAAATCAACCTGAAAACTTGTTCTGTGCCCAGTTGCTTTCAAATTTTTTATTTATTTATTTAGAATTAAGGAGGCTTTATGCTTTTTGTGAAAAGGAAAAAATGACACAGAGTTGTCAGAATTGGTCAGAGGCCTTAGAATTCTGGTTGTGCCCCCGATGATAGTTAGGATAGTCATTTACATGCCTTCTTTACAGATTATGTTTCATTTTTGGTGACAGGTTTGCGGTTTTATTAAGAGACAATATCTTATATTAGTAGGGACCTCATAACGTCAGTCAATGCTACAGCAAGTGAAATACATTGAAAAAAAAATAAAACAATATTCATGATGAACCAAAAAGAGTTGAAAAAAGCAAATAGTATTGGCAGATATTAAGCCAAAAAAAAAAAGGACATAGCAAGAGAATGACCTGTCTGGTTGAAAAAAGATATTGAAACATTGAATTGGGCAAAAGGATACTTTAGAGGCAAGAATTAAGCATGTCGTAAAATGTAGTTCATGAAAAAATACAGATGCGCTAAATCCATTTAAGTGATACTTGAATGAAAAAAAAATGTTTGTTATAAAGCAATAAAAATGATACAAAAAAGGAAACCATGGCATGAATAATATCAGCTCACAGAGTATTATTGTTATGTGCAATATGATTCATAAAATCCATTATATCATCATTTGTGGAGAACCACAGATTCAAACCACTAGCTCCATATAATGCAAAAAGTATGGCAAATCAACTCATTTTAAATAAAATTGTATGTCCAGTTGATAGGCCAGGCCTAAAAAGAATTTGATCTAGCTGAGTCTAGTTTGGACCAGGCTAAATAAAAATCTCACTTATTCATCATTTTTTTATTCCTCTTTGACAAGTTATTTATTACAACAAATTTAAAAAACCAATTGTATAAAGATCAATGCTTGTCAAAATAAATCAATGCAAATGTTTTAATAAAAGACAACCTTCATACAAACTCTAAAGCAAAATGTAATTGGTCAAAAAAAAAATACAGCGTGTGTTTTTTTTTTTGGATAAAATATTCTAAAGACTATTAAAACAGGATTAAAAAATACAACAATCAGTATCTTTGTAATTGCATACCATTAAAGTTTTTGAATGCTTCATTCCTTTTTTGGCCTAAAACATTTGGATAAAAGATGCATTGCTATGTAAAAATTGTAAATAATGGTGTCAAGAATGGAATAATTTAGAAATCTATTCCTTTGTGGTATATATAAAACACTAAATTTTTTTCTGTTCTAAATGCATTTAATATGAACAGGTTTAGCTAGAGAAAGGTTAAACTATTAATGACATTGATGGTTGTACATTTTTAAAATTTGACATTTTTTTCCATCAACCTGTTAAGTTTTATAACCGCATATGATAGTATAAGTGGAAAACCTTTTCTTGAAATCCGAATTTCTTATAAGTCAAATAGCCAATGATAAAAAAACGAAAAAAGGAATCCTGAAATCAGTATATCCAATATATAAAATTATAAAAGGTAAAAAAATAATTAAATACTAAAAAAATTGGATTTTAGTTATTGCTTTAGATAATTTAAGTCCCCTGGGCAATAACTATAGCTCTGTCCATATTAATTGATTTATGGTGAAGAAAA
>JAGDYQ010000175.1:31599-94126 GCA_021962125.1 Bulinus truncatus | reverse complement strand
TGTCTTTCCGGAGAGAGAACCATCTGTTTTTCTTAAAGGGCTCTTAGACATCAGGCTTTCACGATCGATTTCGGAATGGCTTTTCTTTCATTCAGCCAAGCTTGTGCCAGTGGGGTCTTGGACTGCATTACCTCTTGGTCTGTTCGACTATAATAAACTGAAGTCGATGGGCTTTGGGGTGCGAAGATGTTGTTTTAAATCGACGATCTCTAAAATTCCGTGACCTAATAATGTTCCTGGCTTTCTCCAAAGCGACGGCGCTGATGGAGTTGTTTTCCCTATTAGCTGAACTGTCGGTGCTTGATTTAACCCATGATAGTGCAATGATATTTTCGTCGTTGCAAGAGGTGCTGACGTATGTTCTTCGCCGTAGATGTCCTCCTTCCGTTTCTCATCAGCTTCACGCTCTACGTCGTTTTCGGATAAATGTTTGCCGATGCTTGGTTGCCGTAAGAATTTATCGCAGGCTTCCGCTACAGTTGGTCTCAACTCGTCCCACGAACTCGTACCATTTCGGCATGTCAGTGATGTCGTCATCGAAATTGGTGGCTGATCTGTGGGGCGCCGATGAGACATATGGGTTCCATTTTGACCTGTGACTTTGTGGTTGACTGCCTACTGTCCTGTGGTCTTCTGGTTGTTGGCTGCGGGGCGTATTCTCGGTAGTCGGGTTTAGTTCTGTTGACCAGAAACGGGTGATAAACGACAGTGGTTTTTCTGAAGGGACTGCGCGATGTGGTGACGGGCCGCCTAGATGGCGCTGGGGTGGACGTCGTGAGATGTCTGCTGCTAGAAGTGCTTGCCGTGGACCGCCTGGTTGTTGTGGTAATTGGTGGTCTTGTGGTGTTGATTATTTGAGACTTTTTGTAGGGACTAAGAGCAGGTCTTCTGGCTCTTTGGCGAGATATTTGAATTGTAAACGAACAGCCTTCGGAGACTCTTTCGCTTTGAAAGTTTCAATCATGTGACCAACTGCATCGCTTTCCGGTTGTATTGAGGGACTAAACTCTTCTTTTGTCTCTGGTAGTACCGTAGTAGTTTCCAAAGGGGATTCGCTAACATTCTCTTCTAACTCATATGCGCTGATTAAGGCAGAGTT
This sequence comes from Bulinus truncatus, assembly GCA_021962125.1. NCBI lineage: Eukaryota > Metazoa > Mollusca > Gastropoda > Planorbidae > Bulinus > Bulinus truncatus. Next base: position 93,027 of record JAGDYQ010000175.1, on the reverse strand, counting down.
GTCTTTACCTTGCCCACAATGTCAATTGAATTATTTTTCGCATTCATTTCATCGCTGAAATTCATTTCAGACTTTCCAACTTTCGTTTCTGTCTTGGATATCATCAACCGCTTTTTAGCAAGTTGGTCAGGTTTGTCGTTAGGAAGCATTTCATATGCATCTAAAACATCAGAAGAAGAACTTGACTTATTTTCTGGCAAGGGTTAAGGTTCGGAAGAAAACTTGCGTTTCTTAGCTGGAATTGATAAAACTTTTTGCTGGCTTTTTACCTGCTCTGCAACTACGGTATCTTCGTTGACATTAACAACATTGTTATCTTCCGGTAATTTGACTGGACCTTGTTCTAAATGTTTCTCGTTATCGGAAATCTTTTTCCTAAGATGTTGCCGCACTTCTTCTGAACAGTTCACCGCCTTAGGCCAGTCACACGTTTGGGTTCTGACGTTGTAATGTAGGTCACCCGGACACCTGTTAGTGTACTTCTGGTTTGCCCATACATATGTAAAACACACCGTGTCCCAGTGTCGTCACATATGAACCTGCCCCTGACACCTCCGCAAGGACCAGAGGGCACGCTGATGTCGACGCCCATCCAATCTGAGCGAGAATCACTCCGTAATACAATACGTCAAACATCGTCACGCGCAAACTCACGAAACAGCTATTTAGATTCATTCCACAAACACCAAGGAGGTCAACATCAGGTATTTAGAAGTGTATCAACCGTGCCTAATTCAAACGAATAACTCTTTTGTAAGTCTTAAAAAAAAGCTATCTCCAAGGCTGACCTGAAAAAAAAAATATTTAGTCCAACAGTGAATCAAAATGAATCAATAAAATTAAAGGTTGACAAAAAAATTATCAATTTGTATTTTCATGGACGCAGGAATTCATCATTGGAGAAGCATGTCTTCAAACATTATAAAAAAAGTCTCACGATGAAGAACTGAAACTCAAACAATTTTACATTTACGACGCATTTAAATACTCAGAGTTGGACCAGGTAACTTCTGTACTCCGGCCCAGTAGGGTCAGTAGCAAATGGCCAAATGAAATCACGACTAGTTTTCCAGTCTGCACACACAGTAACATGTTTGTTTCGCTTGAATCAACATTGATTAAACTGGACATCAGAGTACAGTGGAGAGGGCATTCTCTCACACAGCATTGATTATACAAACAACTAAACAAAGAAACAAACAGAATTTCAAGTTGCACTTAGTGGACCAAATGGTTATATATTTATTTTATCAGTATTTATTTATTTATTTTGCTTCATTTATCAACACGCTTAATTTAAAGAAATAAAATACACAATTTAAAAAAATATTTGTAAGTTAATTAATTATTAAAGTAAGTATTTAGCCTACATTATTGTATTTCTTTAAATCTATGTCGCGTTCCAACATACAGGTCGCCAAAAAATGTAATAATCCTAAATCAAGAAATGTGTGCGCATGAATACAACGTTTTTTTATTTTGTTTAATAATTGCATCGTTGTATTTAAGTTTCACCCAATCGCACATACCAACTCAAAAGAATCGAATATCATCCTGCCAGAGACAATTATTTATAGTTAAAGTAGTCAACCACCTAGGGCCTCATTCCGGTTAGTGAAACCATAATATATGATGTTATATATGTCCTCCCCTAAAGCCCCCAAATATCTAAAAGTATCTGCCTAGGGTCACCGAAAACATAAGCACGGCTCTGCATTTCCAACGCAGTATAGTATTTCAATAGAATTGTGTTTCTTTACTGTGTTATTGTTTCTCTTATAAAAAGGGAACCGAGCCACCCGTATTGAGAGAACGATAATAATAATAATAATAACAACGCAATAGCCCCAAACCCCGCGCCTAATGAAGGCCCCACGAAATGGGCATTTCGGTTCGAAATATAAGCCTGCAGTTTTTCTCTAAACACTCTCCACTTCTCTTCCCCCCCTTAAACCTAATTGCTAAGGTTGCCTCGTCTGATTTCCTAGTGGACCGCGGAATCGTAAAATATTTCACCAAAATTACAACTTAAATTTTTTTTAAATTTTTGTCTGCCCCCCCCCCCACCCCCATTCTTTTAGACTATACCTATGCTTTTTTTACAAAAAAAATTATTTTAGTAAAATGGCAAGTAATTTATTGTCCAGATGCTCATAAAGTAAATGATTATTATTTTTTTATTCAAATAGAAGACAATTTTTATTGGGTTCATTTTCGTTGAGGAAAAAGTAACTGATATCATATATTTCTTTATATAAATGAGAGACGTCATTGTATTGCTTCATGTAAATTTCAAAAGAGAAGCTGTCGAGAATGTTTTTCAATTGTAATTGACATTTGTCAGGTAGGATACTTTCTTTTCATTTAAAAAATAAGAATAAATAATAATGGAGAAATGAATGTGTACATTATATTTCTTAGCCCCTGTTAGTGTTACTGTTGAATACGAGTTTCTACAAAATTATTTTTAAAAAAAGACAGGAAATGTTCAACTAAAAAAAAAACCTACCGTGGTAAATTAAAATTTATCACGTAATATTATATTTGAAATTTCGACCTTTTGTTTTATGAATATTTTTTTCCTGCCTCTGGAAAATAACAAATATTCAAACCGGCCACAACAAGAAAGTATGAACATTTAAGCAGCGTGGCTCGCTTCAGTGTAATTCACCAATTACAAATTCAAACAGCAGCAGTGAGTTTATCTGACAAGTACATGACCGATTTGCTGTCACCAGGATTTTTACACAAGGTATGCTAAAGGTATGTGTACATTTACTTCCAGAAGACAAGCAAACTGTTGAAATAACTTCGAAACGTGACCGCTAAATAAAAGAGAGGAAGAGAGTTGAGCTGAGCGAAGTGGTAGTTGAGTCAATACATGTAACTTATATTATTTTTGAACATACTGACCTAATAATTGGAAGTAAAAAATAAAACAAACCAAACAAAAAAAAAAGTAAATAAACATTCATGTTAAAAAATGATGACTAAATTACTAAACGTTATCTACAGAAATACCAATATGAGAATGCTTATCTGATCATCATCACACAGATGAAGTAGCTATAGACCTAGACAGTCTTGTGAAAGTTGGCTACGCATGAAGCCAAAGTGCGCCGCACTACAAAGTTATATAGAAATTTAAACCATAATCAATGTAATAAAACAGATAGTCATGAAATAAAGGGGAGGGGGGGGGCTGCAAGTGGCTCTATTAAAGAGTCGCGTTCGGCAACCGTTGGCCTAGTGCAGACAATGGCATACTACTACCATGTGCGGTCCGTCAGGTTGTCCAACCGGTCCGAGCTCTGCCCCCCCCCCCATTAATGACATTTTAAATTTAATTCACGCCACACCCTTCTGCTCTTGGCCCATCTGTTTAATGTATAAACACAATGTGGCCCGCGGTTTAAAAAGTCTGCCTACACTTTGCCTAATGTGTCAATAATAGCTGAGAATAAAGACTAATAATTAATATATGTCAAATTACTTATATGTACGAACATGTGTATTCAAAAAGGTTCTTTGTAAAACTGTTGGAAATAACACTGAAAATTACTGCTGAGGAAATACCCATTTTTACCTTTCCAAACCTGTGATAGGTTGATCCAACATTGCATTAGTCAGATCCATAAAGCATGCTAATAAAAACTTTAAAAAAAATAAAGACGTTTCGTTCTTGCTGACAAACGAAGTAAGACAATGCATCACTTCGATAAATAACCTTGATAATGCATTATTTGATCAACATGTTAAGAGTTAGTAAAAATCAGCAACATGGACAAGTCAAGAAAAGATAAGGAAGTAAGTCCTCTTTTTCAACGAATCACGATTTTACGAGAAACTTAAGAGCAGTGTCTTTTTTTTAATTTTAGCGCTTCTGGAACTCCAAGTAAGTGCTTATGGACAGGGGCGTGGAGTAGATTATTCTATGTATTACATAAATCTTCGAAAGGCCACACACTAATCTTAGATTTTTACTTCATGTGCCCCCCTTCCCTTTCCAAATACTGTACCGCCTAATACGGACGCCTCTATGCATCTTAACAACGGCCCTGCATGTGCAGCCAATGGTGTTCCGCAAAGTACTTTGAAAAAAAAAGGTCGCTCAACCAATAGTTTTAGAACGTCATAGATCCCCTTATTGTCGTTGCTTTTGCTATAGAATCTGGATGTCTGTTTGTTTTGTTGTTGTTTTTTTTTCCTTTTCTATGGAATGAAATCTATCGTTTTGATTAAAGGCAGGCGTACAAACACAAAACTAAACGAAAGACTGATTTAAAATTGTGCACTTTTTTTTAATAGTGATCAATATAGATTTTTTAGTTTTCAAATGGGGGGGGGGCGCTAAAAAGGTATTGTGCCCCGGGCGCGAGTTAAGCTCGCTACGCCACTGATTGTCATACAGTAAAAAAAAAAAAGAATAATATACATTTGTTTTGTTAACGTCCCAGCAAACATAATATTAAAGCCTTCAAAAAAATGAATGAGATTTGATTTGGGAAAAAAATGGGTAAGGAAAAAAAAAAAAAAAAAAAAAAAAAAAGAAAGAAAAAAAAAAAAAAAAACCCCCCCCCTCCCCCAATTTAGAGGAAGGAATAAAAAAAAAAAAATTTTTAATATTTTTTTTTCCTTATTTTTTTTTTTATCACCCCTAGTTAAGAGATACACCGCGATTGGTACACAAAGTAAAATATACCTGAAATATCTTTCAGAAATCAACATAATATAATAATCGAACTCACTTTATTTATAATCAGTCACAAGATTTACACTGTTCATAGTAATGTCCAGTCACATTTGACCATTAACTGATGAGTCTAGATGAGCTTCAACTTTTTTTACCTGAAAATGAAATTGATCGAACCTTATAAAGGGCAATGGGAATTTCGTTCAGAACTGTACGAGTTCCTCTGCCAGGTTTCTCAGAATGACAGAGTGGCTGCCAATGTCAAGAGCGTAAAGCCGGAATGTATTTAGTATTCACATCGGATAGCGTCTCAAATCCTGCGACTTGCGTCTGCGATTTATAACATCCTTTTAGGATTTGTTTGGTCAACATCGCAGAGACATTCGTTGAACGTTGCCATCACTGAGATAATAACAAGTATAAAAAAAGATGGATTCCGTTGTTCGATAAGGACTAGTTTTGAAAGAAAAATAGTAATGTTAGTAGTGAATATGTCATGAGAATAACAATAAAAAATATAACTTGCACCTTTCATAAACACTGATATATATATATATATATATATATATATATATATATACAGTGGATTCCGCTTAATTGGGACACCGCTTAATTGGGATAGCCGCTTATTTGGGACAAATCTCAAAGGAACCAAACCAAGAAGCCAATAGTAAATGTGTATGTTTAATTGGGACAGCCGCTTAATTGGGACAAAAATCCTCGGTCCTGATGTGTCCCAATTAAGCGGAATCGACTGTATATATATATATATATATATATATATATATATATATATATATATATATACAGTGGCGTCACTAGGGGTGCGGGAAGTGCTGGACGCACCGGGTGACACCATTTTAGAGGTGATACCAAAATGAACAGTATTAACTTTTATAGCAGAAAAAACTCCGTATAGCCGGTTTTATAACCATATAGAGTAGTAGCACATTGTGCTATAATATAGAGCAGTAGCACAGTTTGCCACCATGCACAGCAGTAGAATATGGTGCCACCATGCAGAGCGTCTGGAGTTTAGGTAAATGAATACAGTTTAAAGCTGCTCGGATCAGTTTTTTTTGCAAACGTTCTAAAAAAAAAAAAAGGACGTATTTAGTCACGTGGTTTTATGCTATTGAAGACGTAGTTTACAAAATCAGTTTAATATACATCTTTCTGAAATACAGTCAGTAATACTATCGTTTTCATCTTTTAAGTATTTTAAAGTATATTCTCTAGGTTTAGTGCAGGAAAATTCGACATATGTACCGTTGCTTATGGTGGAAGTCTTGAAGGGGGTGGGGGGTGTCACTCTTAATTTTCCGCACCGGTAGACACCAACCATAGTGACGCCACTGTGTGTGTGTGTATAAATATATATATATATATATATATATATATATATATATATATATATATATATATATATATTTATATTTATATATATAGGCGGATTTTTTTAAAACTCCTTGTGACTTTTGGTATCCGGACAAAAGCCCCCCACAGACAAATAAAAAAAACTATGTTCGTGTATGTCGTGATTATAAGTGTGTGAAGTCCCTGTAAGGATCAGATGAAATCTCTGAAATCCTATAAACCACTAATGGGACGGTATTTATAGTGCCCTTCTTTCATCCCCACCTTAGCCCAGAGCGCCATAGCCATGGGGGCACCAAGGGAGATATAGCGGGGACCCTCAGGTCGACAGTCGAGCGCTTTACCACACGACCATCCGTCGTGGTTATATAGTGCTTGTCAGATATCCTGCATGGATAATAATAAACATACATTTTTATTGAACTTTTAAGTGGTTTTTTTTTACCAAGAACCCCATTATGATGCATTTTGTTATTTAGTCCTTCTAGCCACATAGCTACGATGGTTATATCAAGACTGACCATATTTTGATGCGGAATAAATAGTGCCCGCTTATTCAAACAACATAGTGGTCAATAGCCAATCCTTTGTTAGCTTTAGAAGAAAAAACACTATAGGAACATGCCTATTGTTGCACTCTAGCGGTTTTAAATTTGAAATATTTATTCAATATAGCTCGTTTTTTGGGGTAAGGGCTTTATTTTAGCCTTTGGCGAGGGGGGGGGGGGCGTAGTGTTTGGCTACGCATAGTGTTGAGGTGTGGTAAAAATGACTAACACTCTTGAAGGGGAGGAGTAAATCAAGAGAATAAATGTTACGTAATACGTCAATGGTCACACTGGAGCTGACAGTCCCTTTGCTGACAGTCATGATCTCTCAAACTGACAGACAAGACACCTAGCCCAAGATCAAGACTGACATCATATTGGTTAATAAATAATGTAATTGTTTGACGCTGTCATAAAAAATACAGGTACGATATCATCAATTCTTTAGTTCTGCATTGAAGGTTAATTTGATGCTTTTATTGTAGCGATGTATTGCCATGATTGTTATATGCACTTGAAAGATTTATTTATTTTCTGTACAATGAATATCATTTATCGCAACCGTTCAGGTTAGGATTAAAATTCAAAATTAACTTGTTTGGGAAATTATCGAAAACTGAATTTTTTACCTATTAATAAAACGTTGTATTACGGTTGTGTATGCGTGTATATATATCAGGCCCGTAGCGTGCGGGGGGGGGCAGGGAGCCGGGCCCCCCTGCGTTTTGTCTGCCCCCCCCCGCTTATTTGTTTGACTTAGTGAAATGTATTGCCCCTGTTGTAGAATGCATGGCCCCTCCTGTAGAATTTTCACGCTACGGAACTGATATATATATATAGGCATATATATATATATATATATATATATTTCTGCTATCTTCCCGCCATATGGACCGTACGACCTTACAAGTGAAAGTATAGAATGTCATGTTACGGTGCTTGAAAGTCTGCCATGATAACAAACAAAATGGCGACATGATGAAGGTAAAGCACTCCAGTCAACGAACAACAAACATTTAAGTCTGTGAGGAGAAGTGTTTGGGGGGGGGGAGATAATGTTTGCTTGTTTGACAAAACATGTGATTGGACGACCGGCCTTTTTGTTGACCACACGGCATCTCCGAAAATCAACCTGCTAGTGAAAGAGGTGGGGGTGGACAACCACGGAGAAAATATAAAAAAAAACAACTTTGAAACCGGAGGAAGAGAAATCACCTTACACATTCAAGACTCTCGAAGTTTGTTTAGATGTCGGGTCATCGGTGCAGTTCCCAGTACTAATGGCCCTCTTGCTCTAACTGACCCTTTCCACGCAAATGTAAAAACTCAAATTCGAAGCGGAAGTTAAACAAATAATTTTTGTTTGTCTTGAAATTGAGTAGTCTCCCCACCCACCCCGTCAGCACCTTCTAATGCAACGTTATCTTAAATTCGGATCAGGTTGATATTCAGAACCTTATTATACTTTAGCTAAACTTAATAGCCTTACCTGTTGAAAATATTTTTTCTATGTTAAATCATGGGTAGCGAGGCAAATTGAAAAAAAAATAAAAAATGATAAACTTTTTTTTTATTAATTACCCTATTTTAAAATAATCCCTTGAAGCTTCTGACCATCATTGTATTCTGTTACCCCTTTTCTCCCACCCTCAACTGGTAAGTCATATTACGAGCAGGACATTCAAGTTTTCAAATTGCCTCCCCTCACAGTGGGCACTGAACATGGGCTGAAATTCCATGAAAGGTATGAATTTTTTTAAAGTACGTTTATTTTAAAAAAATCCTCTATTCCTATACACTAAGGTTCATATTACTTATTGGACTAATTTTATATTACGCATTGGACTGTTTTATATTACTGATTTGACGAATTTCATATTACTGATTGGACTAGTTTCAGAGAAAGGTTAGCAGGTGCTTTGAACTTTCGATTTTTGGACTGGAATAGCTCAAAAACAGCAACAAAAAAAAAAAATAGTAATGGGAAGACACGTTGCAAGTGTAGAAAGAAAAAGTAGTTGTTCCGATAGCGTATGAATAAACAACAATGTCGCTGAATGGCCACGTGAAGCCAAAACAATCATCCTCACAGCTTTCGACTTGAACAGTCAAGCATTGTATTCCATTTATTTGATTGGTTACAAATTTTGTTGTGTATAGCTAATATATTACTTAGTATTATTTTAAGATTTTTGTTTATTCAGCAATATAACTCATCATTATGTTTATAGTATGGCTGTTGATTAAACTGCATTAACGCGCGATTAACGCGTCAAAAAAAATTGCGATTAAATTTTTTAACGCAGCACTTAAGTGCGTTAATTTTACCAAATTGCTGAAAGTTCAAAGTAGAACCAAATCGATAAATAACCGAATTTCACTCTAAAATTAGAAGTTACGGTCCGTTCACTTAAAACTTAACTCTTCCCACCCCTCACGCGGTCACAGTTCTCACATTCACCCCCACCCTGAGGTTTGCGGACTAAAGCGCCAATTGTAATATAAATAAAGATGTTTTTGTTATATAGCCCTTCGACAAGTAACCTCCCTGCTCCCTTCCCGGTCGATGTAAAAAGAGAAAAGTTTCATTCACTAGTATACATTATATATTGTAGTGTGTTGGCGGATGTAAAAATAACAAGTGTTTTGTGAACCCGGATATAATTAGCGAAAAGATATTTAGCATTCCCTCTCACAAAGGTCCCTTGTTAACGTCTCTTTTCTGTTTCTGGCTGTGTTGTTAACAAGAAGAGAGCATCACTCTAACCGACGAATGTGAATAAACTGGTCTGTTCAAGCAATGGGCTGAATAAATAAGACTGCTTCAGTTAATTTAACTGTTCTATCAAACAAATTTACTATTTTAAGATGCCAGGTAGATAGAATAAAGAAATGTTACAAACAATAGATAAAGAATTTTTTCGATTAAATATGCGTTAATTTGCGATAAAAAAATTAGTATGCGTTAATTTCGATTAAATTGTTAAATCGAACAGCAGGCAGCTCTAGTTTATAGTAAGGCGAGAAGACATCTAGTATACAGTTCATTAGAAAAAAAAATTGTTTATTTTGAATTTCGCAAAGAATAACACATAAAAAACGTGCCGACATGATTTTTAAATTTATGAATGAAATATAATATTATAAAAAAATTATCAAATTAAAACATATTTGGTAGTTATTTTTAGCAAAATTAATATCATATACCATCGCAAAAGTAGCTAAATAAATGCACATGAACAAATAGATTTCATATAGACCTAAAAGCCGATATAAAGACAGAAAAGCAGAAGAACAGACAGAGAAGAAGGAAAGCAGAATGGAAGGTATTCAGAACAGACAGGAAGATAGATAGATAGATAGATAGATAGATAGATAGATAGATAGATAGATAGATAGATAGATAGATAGATAGATAGATAGATAGATAGATAGATAGATAGATAGATAGATAGATAGATAGATAGATAGATAGATAGATAGATAGATAGATAGATAGATAGATAGATAGATAGATAGATAGATAGATAGATAGATAGATAGATAGATAGATAGATAGATAGATAGATAGATAGATAGATAGATAGATAGATAGATTAGATAGATAGATAGATAGATAGATAGATAGATAGATAGATAGATAGATAGATAGATAGATAGATAGATAGATAGATAGATAGATGGGGGCGATGGAGGAATGGAGGGGGGATCTTTGATCTCATTTCAGATCAATACACAGTGCTGATGAAAAGTAAAGTCTCCCCAAGACACGATTCTTGGTGTACTCTGTCTTGGTTGTGTTTAGCTAAACTCTTGCTGTTGGTTTTCTTACATATTATAACACACGTTTGTTAGCATCTGTTGGCAGACTCTTGTCAATTGTCGAATCCATATTGATGAGTTTTTTTTGTTTGTTTGTTTGTTTTTTTATAATTTTTTTTGGAGACATTGCTATGTTTTGTAATTTATTTGAAATAATTGAATATTGACACAAGTTCCTTACGGCTTGCGATTGTATAAATAACAGATGACCATTAAAAGTGTCCTTGAGTCAATTATTTCAAAATAAATTACAAAACATGGCAATGTCTCCAAAAAAATGTATTAAAAATCAGTCAAATAAACAAACGACAACTCACCTAATTTCAGATCAAATTGGCTCATTTGATAGAGATAAAAGTTTTTTTGTTTAAATATGCATATATTTACAAAACTATAAGTTATGCAGCAATGAGAGTATTTGACACTTATGTGCCTTTCAGTTGGCGATGACGTGCATAACCTAGTAAACATGTGAGATGGGGTTTTAGAAGAGTAGCATAGTTTTATAACGGTCAAGTGTAATATTTCCTTTCTTATAGTGCAGACGTGTTCTGCTAAAAATTTTGGCTGTTAATCAATTTTAGTAGATTAAAATTGTATGCGCAAATTAATGTTCTTCTTTTTAGAACTACTAAGCAACATATGTGTGCGTTCTGCTGTTGTGTGCGCGCGCTCTGGGTGAGTTGTGTACGTGTGCACACATCTTGCTGGGCTATAATAATTTAGAGCTCAGTAGTGCACACGCGAACAGCTAAAAGCAGGCATGTAAAAGTCACTCGAGGACCGCGTTGATCACGTGATTTTGTCTTTAAGGCTTCACACTTCATATTAATTAAATAATTTTTTTTTAAAAAGTGTTGCATTGTATTTTGATCATCACTAGTACCCTACAGTGTGTACACAAATGTTTTCACGGCTAGTCACGTTCATCATTAAAAAAAAACTAAATTGTAAACGTTGAGTTACGTGCATCAGGAACATATGCAAAGGGTCGCCAAACTAAATTACAACTTACAATGAATTTACTGTCTTGTTCCATTAGGTCAAACTAGTGTAAAAAAAAAAAAAACTTGACCTCATCTATTGCGTCGTTCTTTCAGCAAGTAAACCAGTGTTTAGATTGATTTAGAAGCTCAAAATTAAATTTGTTTATGCCTACAATAAACAATCATTATTTTTTTTTTAAAAAGAACCCACAAAAAGATTTTTAACTAATTTCTGACAAGCTTATGTAGCCTTTGCTTGGGTCGAACATGTGCACCAAAATGGCCGAAATTAATTCAGTAACGTATGTTAAATAGGGAAGGTCGGCGGAGGTGTGCCCCACCTAGATGTAACTAGATATCATTGTCATTGTATCGGTCTGACCTGGATGTAACTAGATATCATTGTGCTACATAAACATTATTTGGTGCTATGCATTTGAAAAGACCCTGAATGCATCATCTACAGGAAGAGGGAACAAAACCTCGGCTGCTGATGAAAAAAAACTGACAATATGTTTGTTATTTGCGTAGTTTTAAAAGGATCGTGGGCTCCTGACAAATATTATTTGCCTCGTTGGCAACCATTTATAAAAATTAACCAAAATGGTCCTTAAGCGTAGGGCTTTGTATTCGCTGGGCATCACACGACCATTGACCAGAACGTCCATATGGGGCACAATCAAAAACAGCGATGAGATCGCTACCCAAACACTATACAGTCACAATAGACCCTAGCCCTGATCTTTAAAGGCCCAATCATTAGGCTAATATTTAGCCACTAACATTTTCCACCAACTGGGGCTTGTCACACAACTATCTATTGCTAAGTCATTTTGGAGCAGACGACTGCTCGACGAAGCCCTAAATGACTGACTTCATGGATATGTGTTTGGGGCGCACTGCTCTTAGAGGTGGCCCTGTCGTCATTGTTTTCTTTTTAAATCTGCAACAAAAGTCTTGCCATATGTGAATATAGGCAGGGGAACTAGTTTTTCAAAGATTGTCAGGGGCAGCCCCGTAGCATGAAAATTCTACAGCAGGTGCCAAGCAATAGCAGGGGGCCCAGGTAATACATTTTACTAAGTAGAACAAATAAGCAGAGGGGGCCAGACAAAACGCAGGAGGGCGGCCCCCCTGCCCCCCCCCGCACGCTACGGGCCTGGTCAGGGGAGTACAGCAGATGTCAAAGATTTTATTTCTGTTCAGTTGGTCAGAATCATAGCCCACAAAACTGTTCGGTTTCTTATGGGCCTATTGATAATAAGGGAGGCATCATTCAAAACTAACTAGCTCTTTACAAGCAAATCATTGAAATATGTTGCATCGGACAGAAATATAGAAAAACATAGCTTTTATTGCTTCATTGTACTTTTCAAAACTTAAAGTGACCATTGTAGGCTTGCATTATGAATTAATAATTGTCAATAAGAAAATTAATAGAATAGATTATAGAGTATATCTAAAATGAAATAGCCTTCTTATTATAAAAAAAGCACACTATCCATGTATCAGCCTCTCTCTCTCCCATTCTCTTTTTTCACATATAAAATAAGTATGTGAGTGTATGCCAATATGCAAACATATTTTTTCAGTTTGCTGTTATTTCACTTTGTTGTCTTTTATTCAGCTCAATTTCAAGTGAAATTAAAAATCATACGCTTTTTTTAAATTATTTTAAATGTCAGGAAAAAATATATCATTACTGTATTCAGATAAAACACTTTTTTTAATTTTAATAAACATGAGGTAAATTGAATTTAAAAATGTATAAATAAAAATTGTTATTACATAGAGCTAAAATATTACATGATTACATTTACTTTAAGTATAACATTGTATAAGTATATAAACAGTACATAAACCGTTAAAGCACTATTTATTAAATAGCCACAAAAGAAAGCTTAAAAAGGATAATCATTTTCAAAATTATTTAGATTTTGAATGAATAGCCTGTACATTAAAGTATGAGCATTTTTTTTAAATACTGGGGATATTTTATTTGAATATGATTATAAGTGTAATTTTTTTATATGTAGATATAAAGTTAGTTAAAACCTAAACAGCACCAAAAATATATGTCAATAAAAAAATTAATAAAAAAAAAAATTATGTTGTTAATACTTCTAAGTAGTATTCTTTTGTTACCTCATGAAGGACGAAGTACTCTACCAGATAATTTTCTAACCATTCATTATTACAACTTTGATGTTTTTTAGGCTAATAATCTACAACTCTTTTCTCTGTTACAGTTGTTTCTATTCTTCTGTTACAGCTGTTTCTTTTAAACTTTGCAAATTAAGTTAAAGCATAATTTGCAAAAACATACGTCAAAATTGTTATCTGATCTTTTTAGCAATGATCTGCAGAACTTATCTAAATAAGAAATGTATCTGTTTTATAATAAGGAACTCTTTATAAGTAATACTAATTAGGTTTAAAATACAATATATTACATATAACTTAATATAAAAATATATCACAGATTAGTATTAGAAAATATAAGACAATTAAGTCAAATATTACAAAACTTAAAATAATGATTTCTTTGTCCATAGATCAAAGATAAGTAAAAAAAAAACTATAAATTTAAATTATTAAAAAAATAGGAAAATACAGTCAAACCCCACCAAAAGCTGGGGCTCCGTTCCAAGAAACATCAGTCAGTGCTGAAGGAAACAGTGTTAAATAGGGCAAGAATAACATTTAATGGGGATAAATGAAGTGATAAAATATATATATATATGGAAGTGGAATGTTCTTTAATTAACTTAGGTCACCTAACATTATTTGCATGAGAGCACTTGCTCTTCAGCTTCACATTTTTAACTTTACAGCTCACTTTGGAACTTTAAATAAGGAAACCATAACAAAACTTATTTATTTCTTTCATACACAAGAACCTTCAGAGGCGTAGTGATAATTATTGGGGGGGGGGGGGGGGATTAAAAAGTTGGTTTGTTTTAGGATTGCTAGAATTTACCAATGTTTGAATCGTTCACATTGCCCATACTCACAAAGGGGCACCAAATGGTATATTTTACATATAATATTATATGGTTTTCAAGTGGCGGGGGCGCTAAAAGGGTATTATGCCCCGGCGTGAGTTAAGCTTGCTACAGCACTGAGAACATTGACTCAAAAATATGAAACATTTATTTTTTCAGGCATTAGTTACTCATTGATTCGGAACAATAAAAATGTTTTTTTTTAGTTTTACAACCTTTTTATGTGTTCAAATGGTTTTAAAAAAAAATGTGATAAATCAATGAAATATTATAAATATGAAGGAATATGAAACATTATAAATTGGGAGAAAAAAGCATTAAAAGGGAAATAGCATGAAATGAAACAGCATTAAGTAGGGTATGACTGTATGAATATTACGTAGTATGTAAAAAATATACAAATGGCACATAATTTTAAAACACCTTGTTAGAGAACAAGGTAATCTCACAAAGAGACAGTAGTGAATAAATGTAATCAGCTATAAAGCTGCTCCACTGGGAGTACCATTTACAGACTTAACATTGCTTTAAGAGGCAGATTTAAAACTTAACAAAATTTATTTTTAACTTTTTTATATAAAGCCAATTTATCTAACACTATTTTATTTCTTTTTAGAAAATAAATCTCCATTTAGCCTTAAAGTCAGAGCCATTGGAGCAGATAAAATGTAGAAAGCATATTAAGGGGTTAGCTGGCTAGTACATCACCCATCCAACTTTATTTCCCCATTAAAATCTGGGAGGACTTTGGGGACTTTCAGACAACTTTTACCAGGACCTGGAAACATTCACTGAGAAATGAGTTGATAGTCAAGTGCTCTACATTGCTTGACCATACATCCCCCAACTTATTTAAGAATACTTTTAAGAACAGGGAAAAAAAACATTGTATTGACCGAACAAAATAATTACAAAAAGTGGGACAATAGGTCTCTTTTTTATATTGTCTAAAAAATGATAAACGTATTGCTTACATAAGGAGGTATTAAACATATTTTTCATAACAGAATAATAAACAATAATAAAAAGATATTCTTAATTGTAAATTGGAGAAAATTGTGTTTTCTTTGGCATAAAATACTGATCATTATATAGTTTTAAAGCAATAATCATCTTAAAATTAAGCTTAAAAGAAATGCAAATCAGACTTCCTCAAATTGATAAATAAACTTATAACAGCTTTTTTTCAGATAGCTTAAAAGCTTTAAACAGCATCAAAGGGATTCACAGCCCCTGAAAAGTATGATGACCATGTAATAAATTTTTATTATCTTTTATTTTATATAAATAGAAATGTATTTATTTAGTAAAAAAAAAAAGAATAAATAAGGCACTAGTTATCATTTTTGTATTAGTTTTTTCTTTAAATGTTCATTATGGTTTCTGTTAACTTAAGCAACTTATAAGTACACTGGCTTAGAAACAAAATGCACCTAAACTAATCTGACATATATTCTGTAATTTTTATGAAAAATTTGATATTCAACTGACTAGCAGTTACTGATTTTTAAAAAAGAAAATGAGAAAATGAGATCTTAATTAGTGTAATAAATACTTTAAAATCAAAATATATTCCTTGTTTACTTCTTCTTCTTCTTTTTTTTCCCTTTTTTAGCACCTTTCTTTTTCTTTTTTGTTCCTGCACTTAATGAGAAACCTCTTTTTTCCAAAGCATCAGGTGCATCATGGGCAATAAAATAAAGATTTTCCATTGCAGCTGGACTCATCATATCGGATGGTGTAGTTTTAGATTTAATAGACTTGGCTGATCTTGATGACCTTTTACTTTTTCCTGACTTCTTGCCTGTCTTCTTCTTCCCAGATTTCTTTCCTCCCTTCTTACTTTTTTTACCTGCCTAAATATATAATAAAAAAAAAAAACAGTTTTAAACAAAAAATAATATTTATTAAAAACATCGCAAGAAAAGATGGAAAAAATAAATGCAAAAACATTTTAAAAAAAAAAACAAGCCAAGAAGAAATTAAAAAAAAACAACAACTTTTCCTTAAAAATTATATCTATTTTGTATGAA
The DNA here is from genome assembly GCA_021962125.1 of Bulinus truncatus. Classification (NCBI taxonomy): domain Eukaryota; kingdom Metazoa; phylum Mollusca; class Gastropoda; family Planorbidae; genus Bulinus; species Bulinus truncatus. The sequence goes on along the minus strand of JAGDYQ010000175.1, from coordinate 76,563 downwards.
TTTATCGCGAGCAATAATATTAATACCATAACGCAAGTGACTAAGAGATAATTAATTTTTTAAAAATTAAACTCAAAAATAACTTTAAGCAAATGATGTTATAATTTATAAATTAAAATAAAATAACAAGTATAGCAATTATCATATATTTATTTTAGTGAAGCAATAACAATTAAAAATATCTCCCAGATATATTATTGTTTTGCAAAATTAAATGTAAAATTATCTTTTTTTTTATTGAGTAAACTTTTAAAATAATTGGAAATTTCCTTGCTCTTGGGCTGCTGAGTGAAGAGCTACAGAAACGCTATTATAATTTTACTTGAAAAATAAATTTACTTATACATAAAGTATGATACAGCATTATGCTAACAAAATATATTTTTAAAAACATATATATGATAATATTTTATTTAATACAAGTTTGTATATTCACTCAGATAGTGATGCCCAATCACAACAAGATATTAAAAAAAAAACTTTAATACATATATTTCTATTTTAAAGATTTTTACCACTTTAAAGCACTCCCGATTGTACATGACATAATAAAAAAGTAACATGAAAAATGATTAGTGATTTCAAATGTTTATGCTATGACATTTTATAAAGAGTTTTCATTGTATAATTAAACAATTAAGGATAAGCCAAAGCACAGATATAATGGTTGAGGGCTAAAAAAATACAAAAAACCTCTTTTAAAACTTGTGTTTGTAATTCAAGTTTATTTTTGTTCACAAGTGAGGTACTTACAATTCTAAAAAAAATGCCCACACTTATGGAAAAAAATGATAAGACATATAGTTCAAAATAAAAATAGCACCTACAAAAATGTATTTATAAAAAAGGCATATACTTCAAATATAGTACTGCAAAGAGAGTTTTTTAAATGTGTAATTCATATATGTCTAAAACTTAATTAACTTCATCATTCTTTTATCAATTTTTAAGCCTTTTAAATAGAATACAAATATTTAAATTAGTATAAAACTATACATACTAAAATATTTTCATTAATAACTTCGAATAATACTTTTACGACACATAAGTAATCCAATGATTAATTAAGATTTTTGTTGTACATCAGAAAAAATACAAACTGTAATTAAATGAAATTTTTTTAAATTCTGAGATCTTTGGTTAAATGATGTTTCACATAAGCATAAAAAAAATAATGTGATGAAATTAGTGTAGTGAAAAAAATTGCCAGGATATTTAGCTGTCATATAAAAAAAAGTGATGTAAAAGACATACATGTTATATTTATTATAAACTTTTAAATTCCTCTTAAGAAAGATATTTCTAATCAAGATTTACTTTTTTTTACCCTTCTTTCCTTTTTTTTTAGTTTTTTTAGTTTTTCCTTCAGGCCACTCAAAACCTCTAAGCTCCATAACCTGGGGGGGATCATGGGCAATGTACTGAAGGTTAAAGAATGAGGCATCACTCATCATAAGACTTGATAATGACTGTCGAATAGAATGAGACTTCTCTTCCCTTTTTTTCCCTTTTTTTCCTTTTTTATTCTTCTTTCCCTTTTTACCTCCCTTTTTACCTTTCTTACCCCCTTTTTTACTATCACCTTTCTTCCCCTTCTTTCCTTTTCTTTTCTTTATTCCTCCAACTTCAGTAGCAACAGCTGAAACTGTATCTTCATCTGTCTCTGGTATGCTAGCAAAATCTGTTTCTCCATCTGCCTCTGTGTATTCTCCCTCAGTATCAAAGCCAGTTATCGAATTCCCGAAGTAATCCCTGCTTAGATCAGAACTCAGAACAGTGTCCTCTCCAGTATTCTCTTTAAATTCTAGTGATGTTTCAAAATCTTCTACTGATTCTTTAATACTCCCCCCCTTTTTTTTCTTTGTGGCTGTTTTCTTTCTCTAAAAGTGGAGAAATGTTTCAATTCAAGAAATAAATGCAAAGTATTTAGCACATCTTTATTGCTAATTCTTAGTCATTTAAAATGTGCAGCTAAATGAAAAATTTAAACTTTATTTTATGAATTTTTTTTTTTAATTCTTTATTCAAATAGACCCTATAACTTTTATAATTTTATACCAAAATATAATTCTTTAATAGGCATTTTATAAGCACACATACATTAAATGAAGCATTTAAAATATAGATGTAAAACACAATTTTAAACAATAAGAAATATGTTTCTCAAAAAGTGATTTAAAATATTGAATTACAAAATTATCAACATCATTCAACTTATATTCTCCAATGATACAGAACATATATTTCATTAAACGTTTAAAACAACAAAATTAAATGGGTCTTAGTCATTTGAACCCATTAACTTTTTCACTAAATGTAATTTGGTAATCATATCTTGGTGATTCATTGTTTGATTTTTCTAGTGTCCAAGAACTGTACTTTTATTTCTTTATAGCCTTAAAAATTTATTAACTTTTTCCTATCTGGCCATTTTCTATAATAAATTAGACAGAAGATCAGGGCAATGCAGTGCATTTTTCAGTTCAATATTTATGGTGAACACTGCAAGGAAAAATCAACCTGAAAACTTGTTCTGTGCCCAGTTGCTTTCAAATTTTATTTTTATTTATTTAATTAGAATTAAGGAGGCTTTATGCTTTTTGTGAAAAGGAAAAAATGACACAGAGTTGTCAGAATTGGTCAGAGGCCTTAGAATTCTGGTTGTACCCCCGATGATAGTTAGGATAGTCATTTACATGCCTTCTTTACAGATTATGTTTCATTTTTGGTGACAGGTTTGCGATTTCATTAAGAGACAATATCTTATATTAGTAGGGACCTCATAACATCAGTCAATGCTACAGCAAGTGAAATAAATTGAAAAAAAAAATAAAACAATATTCATGATGAACCAAAAAGAGTTGAAAAAAGCAAATATTATTGGCAGATATTAAGCCAAAAAAAAAGGACATAGCAAGAGAATGACCTGTCTGGTTGAAAAAAGATATTGAAACATCGAATAGGGCAAAAGGATACTTTAGAGGCAAGGATTAAGCATGTCGTAAAATGTAGTTCATGAAAAAATACAGATGCACTAAATCCATTTAAGTGATACTTGAATGAAAAAAAAAATGTTTGTTATAAAGCAATAAAAATGATACTCACAAAAAAGGAAACCATGGCATGAATAATATCAGCTCACAGAGTATTATTGTTATGTGCAATATGATTCATAAAATCCATTGTATCATCATTTGTGGAGAACCACAGATTCAAACCACTAGCTCCATATAATGCAAAAAGTATGGCAAATCAACTCATTTTAAATAAAATTGTATATCCAGTTGAGAGACTAAAATCCTGCTGATAGGCCAGGCCTAAAACGAATTTGATCTAGCTGAGTCTAGTTTGGACCAGGCTAAATAAAAATCTCACTTACTCATCATTTTTTTTATTCCTCTTTGACAAGTTATTAATTATAACAAATTAAAAAAACCAATTGTATAAAGATCAATGCTTGTCAAAATAAATCAATGCAAATGTTTTAATAAAAGACAACCTTCATACAAACTCTAAAGCAAAATGCAATTGGTTAAAAAAAAAAAAGCGTGTGTTGTTTTTTTTTGGATAAAATATTCTAAAGACTATTAAAACAGGATTAAAAAATACAACAATCAGTATCTTTGTAATTGCATACCATTAAATTTTTTGAATGCTTCATTCCTTTTTTGGCCTAAAAACAGTTGGATAAAAGATGCATTGCTATGTAAAAATTGTAAATAAAGGTGTCAAGAATGGAGTAATTTAGAAATCTATTCCTTTGTGGTATATATAAAACACTAAATTTTGTTCTGTTCTAAATGCATTTAATATGAACAGGTTTAGCTAGAGAAAGGTTAAACTATTAATGACATTGTGGTTGTAAATTTTTAAAATTTGACATTTTTGTCCATCAACCTGTTAAGTTTTATATGCACATATGATAGTGATATTGCCACATGGGGAAAACCTTTAAAATGCTGCCCCTTTCTTGAAATCCGAATTTCTTATAAGTCAAATAACTTGAAAACCGAACGAAAAAAGGAATCTAGAAATCAGTATATCCAATATATATAATTTATAAGGTAAAAAAATAATTAAATACTTTAAAAAATTGGATTTTAGTTATTGCTTTCAACAATTTAAGCTCAGATTCTGGGGAATAACTAAGGATCTGTCCATATTAATTGATTTATGGTGAAGAAAAATAGATTTGAAACTAGAAAAATTTGATTTACAATAATGTTCTGGAACTCGGTTTTAAAGATTTCAGTGTACTTAGATAATAATGTGTATTAAATAAATTACAAAAAATAAAAAATAATTGAACAATTAGAAATCAAATGATGTTTTGCAAAAGACTAAGTTCAGATTCTGAGATATTACCTACATGAGTAAGGTATATTTCTGAGGCATCATTGTATTTTAGAAATATTATTTTAAAGATAATGTCTTGACAGATAACATTAGTTTTTTTCTTCTCTCTTGCAAGACTGATATAAGTACAATAAGCTTGGCATCCATATTGGAAAGAAATTAGTTTTCATTCTTTAATGAGGATGAGTATATCGTTGTAATTATAAAACAGCATAAAAATTACCATCAGTATGATCTTTTTTAAAAAAGCTTCAAATGGCTAGCTCAAAAGAAGATGTCTTAGTAGAATCATCATTCATATAAAAGTTGTAGCCTTTACCTGTTAAAAAAAACATAATGAAATATTAACATTGTAGAATATTAATACATGCTATAGTAGTACCAAAAAAAAAAACAAGCCACATTTTTTACAGATGGTTTGTGAAAAAAAAAACATTTTTTTAAGTGGGTTGCAAAATCACAACAATTTTCATAGCCATAAAGCATACCAGGTTGAAAACCAGTGTGTGATAGATGGTATTAAATAAATATACACAATGAGAATAGCTCTAGAATCTAAATCTATACTCACTATCCCTCCTATACCAATAATTACTATGAAAAGTATTCATATATACCATTTTATACATAATATACATAAATCAATATTATATTCAGATAAAAGCTACTACTAGATATAAAACTTAATTAATTTAATTATCTTCTATCACAACTGAATGGTCCGATCTACTGGACACATGTTCATTGACTAATGGGGATAAATAGTTCAAATACTGATATAAATATTACACAAATACACTCAAATAGAAATTCAAATTGATTCAAATATGACTAGCAAACCTAATCAAATTTTCTACATTGTTAATAAAATAGGGAAAAAAATCTAAGAGAAATATAAAATAATGCCATGAGAAAATTGCAGTCGTTTTGGGATTTACCTAGCATTAATTCATGATTTAGTAAGTTTAGCAAGTTTCATTGAATGATTCATTCTAAAATAAAGTATCAACCATGGCGTTGGTGGTGGCCATAGTGATAAGATGGGTTACTACAAAAGGAAGAAGTAAAAGATACGAAAGGCAAATTTAAATTTACAAGCCAAAAAAAAAGGTATCACTTTAAAACTAGTGTTATAATACATATATACTTAAGCATTTGCTGAAGTGAGGAGATTAAGAATTATACACACTTTTTTTTTTAATTTCGCTAGTGCAATTTATTTTTTATGTGTAATAATTTATAACATTTTATGATGTCTACTGTCAGTGACATGTCTATAAAACTTTAAACTGTGACTAATCATTTCATTACTATGGTAGAATATAATTATATTTACCAAACTTCTGTCCCAGTAACTTTTAGACGGTATATTTTCGTATCTCCACAAATTCCTACCATGATTTTAATTATGTTATAACTCTCACCCATAACTTTTAAACTGTACAATGATGATCTGAAATTCAAAACATAGAAAATGTGCAATTTGTACATATTGATAGACATTTAAAGATCACTGATCTATATAATACTAATCATTGACGAAAGTTATCATTCAAACGTAAATAAACAATTAAAACTAAACGAACACTAAAAGAAAGCAAAAAAAAAAAAACCGAGCATTTCAGATTATTACTAATAGATTAATATGATTTCAAGAAATGTAAAAAGTTATGTCATTAATTTTATTTTAGTATGTATCGTTTTTGCCAGTTTAACGAAGGTGTCGAGAGCATCTGTCAATCATGAAAAAGAGAAGTATAAGAAAGGTAAATCAGCATAAGTAAAGCAGATTTTAAATGAATAATGATTCATAAATTAAATAAAAAGCTACATACATAAACTTAAACTAAGACAGACTAAGTTATACTTTTACTAAAAAGTATAGACTATACAGTATAGTATACTCTATAGTGACTATAGCAGTGGTCCCCAACCTTTTTATCGCCACGGACCGGTCAACATTTGATAATTTCACCATGGCCGGCAGAAAGGATGGCGGGGGGGGGGGGGGCATTGATTATTTATTGTCCATGGAAAGTCTCACAATCCCGAGAGAAATACACCGCAGTAAAAAAAAGAAAATAATTTTGTTTCTTGGGCGGCCCAGTACCATTCGATCCGCGGACCAGTGTCGTCAGTGGCTATCAACTAGTGGTAGGTTTAATTAACCCAAAGAAGTACGAGAAAGGTTATGTAGTGGTATGCAGCGACATATAATTTATGCTTAAAATAACCCAGAATTTAAAGAACTTATTAGTGTGAGGAGTACCTGCGGAAATACTTGTGCACACTTTGGTGTAGAGTTGTGAAAAACGGTTGAGAACAGCAGACATACATTATAGTACATGTAACATACACGTGTGACATAGTAACTAGTTATAGTTTTATGCATATGACATAATTTAGACTATATACCATTTCACACGGTTTATGGCCTACTGAGTAGTGTGTAAGCTTGACTGGAACCACTTTGAAAATATATAATTATAACTTTTTTAAATCCATTATTCTTTTATTAAACATTGATGTCAGCATCAGTTATAACAAAATATAAGGTTACTGTAAAGTCTTTTTTATGAAGATTTTTTTGTGTGTGATTTAGAAGTTGTGCTATTCTGTGTTCACTACTGTTCGTGATCCGTGTTTTTGCTTAAAAAAAGTTTTTTGGAACACATGTATTTTTAACCTTGTTTATGGCTAATCATGTTAAGACATTGTTAAGAAATTCAAAGTACACTTTCATTTTTAATTGTGTAAATGTGACACTAATGTGATATCACATTTTTTTTTATTACAGCATGAGTTCACAGTATGCTAATCTTGTAAAATCAATCCTTGCTCAGTGACCCCTATAAAATTTATGCCACCATCACTGCACAAACTGTAAAATTTCCAAATTAAATTAATCTAATTTTAGTAAAATAAGAGGAAATTTTTATTAATTGAAAAAAAAAAAAGTTTTATTAGAAGATTCACAATCCTGTGAAGGGAAACGGACAATGTTTTAAAACCACAGAAATATTTAAATAAAATATTGCACAGTTTTTATTTTTTTTTAATAAGTCAAAAAAAGAATTATTCCTGTATTCAGTTTACCAAAGCTAGAGCATAATCCATGTATACATGAGATCTTTATTTTTCTCGCTCACCACAAAATAGCTGTAAACTTATTTGGTCCAGGTTATTCCATGTACAGTTTGTTCATGTTTAAATCATATGGATGCTCAAATTAATATGTGGGTTCTGGTAGTTTTCAAAATCTATAACTATTTCCCAATTCTGTCTTATATGTAATGAAGAGGCATAGAGAGCCCTCAGATTAACTAATAAATTTCATTTGATTCTTTGATTTATTTTTCAGATGCACAGTGGCATCATTATCTGGAATTAATAAATAAGGCTGTCAAAAACTATGAGGATTGCTCTTATAAAAACTGTTCTTGCTACTCTGGGTAATTAACAATGGTGTATTCTTTATTATATTTTCTAATTCTATATATAAACTATACATATAAACACTGTGAAACCTCGGTTCATGAATACCTCATACTATGAACAATGTGGATCAGGAACAACAATTGTAAACAATTATTAACCAAAGCTGTAAACTGTCCAGAGTTTGCTTTGGAACACTGCTCTTGTAACTTACTCTACAAGTGTTTTTGGCTAATTTTTTGTTTGTCTTTTCTTTTGTTGTTTTTTTTTTATGTCAGATGTATCATTTTCATGTGAACAAAATGATTGTGATAAAATGAATCAGTTGAAATGAAAAAAAGAAAATAATTGATAAGAATAAGATTGTAGTGTGACATAGCTAAGGCTTACAGTTTGGTGTGATCAACTGTTTTTATCATCCCTAAGAGGTAATAAAGAATCCAGCATTGCTAAAAGTGTAACAAAGATTGCAAAACAAAGTTCTTATATTAGGAAGCTTCTTTTGATTTTAATCAAGAAAAAGCACATTGCAAATGACAGTGTTATAAGTAATAAAATAAGTGGGGTTTTTTTTTCAGTGATCAGTTTTTGAAATTAATAAAGGTTGATCTTTAATTTAAATGTTCATGTATATAAATTTATTTCTCTTCCTTTTTTTTAGTGTTTGATTTTGGTTTGTATACTATTTGATTTACAAATAATGTCTTTGAATGGATTCACTTCATGAACTGTATATGTGTTATATATATAAATAAAATTGAGATGTAAATCAGTTTTCTTTTTTAATGAATTTAGTATACTCAAAGATGATATGGCTATTTGGGTAAAAAGAGGTGGTATTTCTAAAGATGATTTAAAAGCTGCACAAAGTTTTGGTGTCAACTACCAAATTATAAACCATAAACTGTACAGACAAGATGACTGTATGTTTCCTTTCAGGTATGTTTTCAAAATTACTAACTTTATTCAATGCTTCTTGAAACTATAAAAAAAAATACAAATAATTTTAACTTTTTTTTTTCTTTTTGATGACACATCAACTTACATTACAGTAATGTTTTATTTGACATGTTTTGATTAAAAAAGTAATGGAACTATTATTTTCAATAAAAAAAAACATCTACATTTATATTAGTCGTTCAGATATATACAGTGAAATGTCTCTATAACGAAATTCACGGGGACTCGAAATTCGTTAAAAAAAAACACCCCCCCCCCCCCCCCAAATTCTCCCGCCCCCCCCCCCCCCCCCCCCCCCCCCTCCTCTCTTCCTCCCCTCCCCCCCCCCCCCCCCCCCCCCCCCCCCCCCCCCTCTCCCTCCTCCTTCTCCCTCCTTCCTCCCTCTTCTCCCCCCTCCCCCTCCCCCCCCCTCCCCTTTCCCCCCCTTTGTCTATTTTAGAATCCTATAATAAGTGTTAATCCTCATAAACAAAAAGTCTAGATGAAATGTTTAAGAACTACTAAAACAAAAGAACATTTTTTATTATTTGGAAGGCTTAAAATTAAAAATTAAAATTACATTTACTCTTGTTTTATAATTAATTTCTTCTTTACTTTGCTCTCATAATTTGTAAAAAAAAAAATGTGACTTCAGACTAAACCTAATTTTTTTTTAATGCATGAATGAAATGATTTTTTTTTTAAATTGCATTGAACATAAAAAGATGTAGTGGTGTGGAGCATTTCATATTAGGAGTGATCAGTGAACTACCTGACATGGATCTTGTGATCAATGTTAAAGATTGGCCACAAGTTTATCATCATCAGGAACCACTTCCAGTATTGTCTTTCAGTAAAGTGGTAGGCTGAGCTTAATCACTTTAGTCACTACAGAGAATATTTACTTAAATATTTTATTCATGTAATAGATATGTAGACAGCATGTAGTTTCCATGAAAAAAATAATTATTTAGAATGTCATTATAGGCAGATGTCAATTGGGATATTATGTACCCTGCCTGGACTTTTTGGGAAGGGGGGCCAGCTGTTTGGCCTATTTATCCTACTGGACTGGGCCGCTGGGATCTTCAGAGAGAGATCATTACTAGGTAGTATGTATTTCTGTTATTATTTCTAGAAAAAGACAAGAATCAGGGCATCAGGCTTTTTGTTTACAAAATTTTTTTATAAATTGACTTTGAAAGAAAATAAAATTGTTGGTTTTCCTTTTTATTTTATTCTTTGAAATTGAAACAGAATAATAGTTTTATTTTGAACTATTTATACCCATTAGGAACAGTTTTTTTTTTTTTCATGATCATATAAAGAAATGTTTTAAATATATAATAGAATGGATAGGTTTTTGCTATTTTTTTAATGGAAAATAATGCGTATAGATTTAATACACATAACATATATTTGTGATCCACAGATCTTCAGAAGAATGGCCATGGGATAAAAAAGAGGATAAAGCATTTTTCCGTGGATCCCGGACAAGCTCTGAGAGAGATCCTCTTATACTATTGTCTAGAAAAGAGCCCAATCTTGTAGATGCAGCTTATACAAAAAACCAGGCTTGGAAATCCAATGAGGTACTTAGAGTGTTGTCTCAATTTCATGTATTTACTTTGTAAATCAGTAAAACTATTCTTGACATCATCTAAGTTGGCTTGTTTTTCCAATTTAATGTAGTGGATGGGGATGTGAAGACAATAAAGCAGGATATTAAAGACTCTTTAAATGCTTCTTGATCCCACCTTTATTATTATAAAGACCCTATTACTCCGCGGTTCTCAACCTTTTTCGCGACTGTACCCCTAAGAGTGGTGAACGTATATCCCTGTATATCCCTCACACTGAAATTTGCAAATTAAAGTACTTATTTTCATATATGAATGTGATCACCTTTATGGTGCAATATATGGGCTTGTTTTTGGGCCATCAAAGCTGTGATGTGCAGATAGATGCTATTGGCAGCCAGTATGACATCACCTTCTGGCTGGAGTCACCTTCGCTCTTTAGTTTTTCTTGCATTTAAAGCAGATAAACTACTATCACATACATATGTCAATGTAAAAAGCAACAGCAATGCTGAATTTGCTGCATTACTCAAGACTTACTATTCTAGAAGCACACTGAGCCAGAAATGGCTCATGTTGCTTTCCATCCTTGCTTTAAAAGTTCTGTCTGCTGCAAGTTCAAATAATTTCTCTTTCATGTCATCAGAAAGTTCTCCTGTCTTAACATTATTTTCACAAAAAGCATTTAAATACATTAGTTCTGGAATTTTTCCGTTTCAATTTCAAGAAAATACAGCACAATTTTAATAATTAGATTTTGCAAATGTTTGATACAAATGTTAGGAAGATAGTAAAATTTCTAGCAAAATTTGTTTCTCCAATAGATAAAAATTTTATAAAAAGCTCCCATGTTGTCAATGGAAGAAAATATGTTGCTGTTTAAATGTCTACTAGTTGATATTTGAAACTACCTCGGCAAAGTTAATCAAAAATAACAATTGTAGGCATCAGAGTTTTTTTTTTTATATATACTTTTATTCAACTTTTTATTTACCGGTATTAAAATTTGTTTACAATCTACACATTTATGAAATTACCCCTAGTTCTTAAACATTTGTTCCTTTTAATCACAAAATCTCTCTTTAACAAATGTGTAGGGAAAAAAAAAAAGTTTTTATACTTCATCAGTACATAAACTAACCTCTTTAATCTTAATAGTTATCTGGCGTGGGTGTATTTGATTTGCACAGATGCCTAGGCTACTCTGCTCCATGCGCAGCAAACTTGCAACTTGCTTTAAACTTTTGGATACTCTTAATGAAATTACATGTCGGTGCATATCCCTGCAAAGCCTTTCCCTTACCCCCCCAGGGGTACACATATCACTAGTTGAGGGCCACTGCTTAACTAAATGGCAGCCAGCATAAAATATCATGTACATCAATAGTTTAAATAGGCACACATTTAAGATGATTAACATATTAAAAGAGTCATAACTGTCTATTTTTAGTTTATGAAAAAAGTTCTTAATAACATACTTTAGTTTTAGCCCTCTTCCGCAATACTGTCCAGTTATACCAGGAGATAAAGGATTGTTAAAAAAAAAGGGCCTTCTAGCATTTCTTTTATTATTCTATGAAGCATATCAGTAAAATTATATTTTAACTAATTTTTTGGCCTTTCCAAATTTGACAGTATTGTAGTAACTCTGCTGAAAGCATGGTTGTTCTTTCTATTGAATCACGACTCTGTGCCATTTATCACCTTGACAGGTGCGCTGGCTGAGAATAAGGGGACGACATGCGTACTAAGTGAGATGGGGTGAAACAAGTGTCTGTCCCCTCCCCTCCTCAACTGGCGCTAGCATCAATTAGGACTATTCAGTGAGAGACACCAGTCACGTGACATTGTTTGAAAGGGCGGGGATCTACTTCGAACTCTAGTGTTAGTCATAAAAACGTTAGTTATCAGATGGAAAGTTTACTGTTAGACAGGTTAGCTTAGCGAGTTCGTTACCTATAAGACATAGTATGTTTGACTCGCTTGTAGTTATTTCATATCGGATTTATTAGTTTAGTTTAGTTGTGGCTTAGATGTTCATCGGATTTGTAGTAAATAAAAGTATTAGTTTTATTATTAAACCCACGTGTCTTGTGTGTCATTCTATAAGATTTACAAGGGTATAATGATCAGAATTCTTTACGAAACCAATCAACAAAATACTTTTAAAAAATCTAATATTTATCGTAATCCTGGTTTCTCTTTAGAATGCGCTAATTCTTAGAGAGATATATTTGTAGACTTTCGATTCCCATATAGCAAATGTAAGTGGTGTATTCATATGATCTAATTATATTCAATGATATATCTTCATAAGTTTTAAACTTAAAGTAAATTAGTAGAAATTTATTATAATTTTTGCAGTCATTTTACAAATCTTTATTTATGATTTCTTAAACTCTTCACATGATGGAAATTTTAAAAGCTGTTGATAAAAGCATGATATAGGTTTTTTTTTTTAAAATAAAGTTGTTCTGTCTCTTTCAAGGATACATTGTATCAGCCACCAGCTGAAGAAGTCAAGCTTGAAGACCATTGTAAATATAGGTAAAAAAAAATTAAATCTGTATGCTACATTTATTATTAAAGAGTTTGTCGATACAGTAGACTCTTGCCTATCTGGCCTAATGTGATGGAAGTGTATGCTTAATTACCGAAATATAGGATAGGCTGGTGTTCTATGCATACAATAGTTTTTTTTTTTTTAATCCTGTGGTTGGAGGAAACTTTAAAAATGTCTCTTATATATATATATATATATATTTAAAAATGTATTACATATATTGTATATTTGGACTGTATAGCTGCAAGTCAGATAGTCAAGAGTCTGCTTTGATAAAGCACTTGATTCCAATAGCTGCTAAGTATATTGTGATAATATCACATTTTTCTGTTTTATTTCAAAGAAATTAAACAATAATTTCCTATCTTTATATCTTTTTTCATTTTTTTCTAGATACCTTTTCAACTTTCGTGGTGTAGCTGCTAGCTTTCGATTTAAGCATTTGTTTCTATGCAATTCAACTGTATTTCATGTTGGGAAAGATTGGTTGGAATTTTTCTATCCTGCACTTAAACCTTGGGTTCATTATGTTCCAGTAAAATCTGACCTTTCTGATGTCAGGTATGATTACATTGTTTCAATATTTTTTTAATTAATACATTTTTTTTTCAATAATGTCGATGTGAAATAAAAGTTTGTATGATTTGCTTAGCAACGAATAATAACATATTGAATTTAAAACCAAGTACTTCACCTCATTATCTCATAAAAGTTCCTGGACTGGTTTTACAGATGATAGATCTTAACTGGTAAATTTAACTGGATCTTTCAATCTTATTGCAGTTTTTTTTTCATTTAGTATGTTATCTAATATGATGTTAATATTGTGGGGAGATTTATGGCCTCTTCAAACAGTGTTTCAATGGAGCCCTGGTTATCTTAATTTTTTCCTTCCTATCCCTTGTTTATCTTAGGATTACGAAACCTTGAAGTGCAGCCCATTTGGTTGTCTGATCTTACCTGAGCTCTGCTCTACTCTTACAACCAATGGAACTTCATCTCCATCAGCTCGTAACATTTTGTAGGAAACCAATGCAGATCACCAACACTTACTTTCCACTCTCCTGTCCACTAGGTGAATTTGGGCTAAGTGATTCAATTACTTATGAAGCTCAAAGAAAAAATTGGCATATTTAAAAGTTAAAGTGGAAGTCTAACTAATTACTAGAGCTGAGTTACTAGAATTGGGTGTCTTACTTTCCATATGTGTAGCATGTACTCAAACAGGAAAGCTTTCAAATACAAAGTTAATTCTGTTCCAGGCTAATTTCAGGCAACAAGAACTGATTGATGTTGAGTCTGACTCTCATGCACTTTCAACTCTCTTGCACTTTAATGTTTCACTGATTGAAACTACTGTTCAAAATCTCCAAAAAGATGGCACAGAACTTACTGATGTTGTTTGACACAACCTGTGCCTGTGTGCGGATTGTAAGCTTCTTAAACATCAGCAAAGTTCTTAACAGATTTAACTCAACCACCCAACACTTGAGATCTATCAAGAGAATAGGTACAGCAAACTAATTCCAGACCACTTTCTACAAAGGAAAACGAACTTCACTGTTTCCACTAAAGTTGACGTCCCTTTATCCTTTAAAGCAGCCCTATTAACATGTCTGTGTAGGTTATAACGATCTATCTAACAGCGATCTTAGTTCTGGACACTTTTATGTTTATAAATTTTTAAACAGTATGGTTACAAGGTTTGCCAGATATGTGATGGTAAATTTTCTGATGCATCTAGATGAAAAAAGCTTTCCGACGCTGCTGAATACTCATGCAAAAATACAAATATCAAAAGAGACCCTGTTGCTAAATACTCATAGGCAAACACACAATTACACAAATATTAAAAGAAGTTTCCTGATGTTAACAGAGCTTCTGTTTCTAGGACCATAACATACGTTTATGAATCTGACAAAGCAGTACACATTGTATCCATGCATGTTTTATGTAAATATTTTCAAGCTCATAGGTGGATATGCGTCTCTTGATTTGCACTGTAACCATAGTAAAGTCTGTCTCGATCGTTTACATGTTCCTTCATGGCCTGTTAAATGGCCTTCAAAGTGACCACAAGTCCAGGGACAAATGCATAACTTGATTGGCAATCTTTTACCTATGCTGACTAAGAAGACACATTTTTGCTAATTTTTTCTGTTCAGGTCCATTCAAAGGAAGCACAATTGCAGTGTGTTAAGTTTCTGGAGTTAAGACGCCCATGTACACCAATTGCAAAAAAAAGTTGCATCATTGTATCATTTACATCATGGTTAAAGTCCCCAGTTGTGGGGCACATGGCTGAGTGGTGTAGATACTCGACTGTCGACCTGAGAGTCCTGGGTTTGATCCTCTGTGTGTGAAATCTCTTAGATCCCTTAAATCACTAATGGGACAGTTTTTATGGTGCCCTTCTTTCATCCCTACCATAGCCGATAGTCCAATGGCCATGGAGGCACCACGGAAGACATAGTAGGGACTTTAGCCATGACATGAAATATCCATTGGTCCTCACCAGAGATCGAACCAGGGACCCTCAGGTTGATTGTCGAGCAATTTACCACACGACCATCCATCCACTTGATCCTCTTTGAGAACCATGGGATTTTTTCCAAATGAAATTCGTTGCAAAGTCATCCCACAAGTCTACACAGTTTTAAATGAGTACCTGACTAAAGTTGGGCTGAAAGAAGAGCACTGCAAGCAAAAACTGTCCCATTAGTGGTTTATAAGATCTAA
This sequence comes from Bulinus truncatus, assembly GCA_021962125.1. Lineage (NCBI taxonomy): Eukaryota > Metazoa > Mollusca > Gastropoda > Planorbidae > Bulinus > Bulinus truncatus. The sequence continues at coordinate 60,951 of JAGDYQ010000175.1, read as the reverse complement.
GAGATTTCACACATATTCATCACATTTGCCTGCAATCCTATATGAACTGACATCACTGAAGTTCTCCTTCCTTGTTAAAAACTTCATGATTCCAATGAACTCTTCAGTTGTGTATTTCATACGAAAATACACAAATTGGTAGACCTGCTTACACTCCATTTGCTTTTGATCCAACACAGGTTTTGTTTAACAACCCATTGTGGACCATGATTCAAAAAGTTTTTCTACCTCTATGTTTAACGAGGCTTAGTATACTGACAGATAAAAAGAAAAAAGATTAGCAAAAAAATTTCAGGGTATTGTAGATAATCATTTTTGTGCCTCGGTAGCACATTATCAAAATAAATTTAATAATGTGTCAAGTAAATGCATTCTGTTTCAAATAGGCCTCATTCTTCCTCTAATTCTTCACTGTCATTTTCTTACTTTTACTGAAATGACTGGTCAGTACCACTAATTCAGCAGCAATACGCTAAACAACCTACATTATTATTGTACAGATTAATTAGACAAATATTTGTTATCCCATGCATTTATATTATATTAATAAGATGAGAACTAAATTCTCATAAGTAACTTTTGTTTGTCATGTATATTAGTTATATTTCTTACACATAACTTCAATAAAACAAAAAATTCTCTAATTCATAGGGACCTGCTTTTATTTGCTCGCCAGAACCAAAATGCTATGAAAGATATAGCAAGACGGTAAGATTTAAACATTCATGTACCTTATAACATGTTGTTTTTTTTTTTTATATTTTAAGGGGACACCCATGGAAATTCAGTTTAGGTTTTATGTTCATTATTGTACATTTCTGAATCCAGTCAAAGTTTCAGGTAGAAAGATATAGTGCACCAGGGTCTCAATAAAATTGACATGTACTGTTTAGATTTTCAAACTCTGGGTCTCAGGTTCAGGTGGTTCTCTAAAGAAAATAGCAGATTTAATTGAATAATTTTGACTCTGATCAAAGTTACAGCACTTTAAAGTTATCCTGTTGATTTTTTCCATATTGCGTTCTCACAGAAAATCCCAAACTGCAGAGATCCCTGGTAAAAAAAAATGACTTAAAGGAAATGAAACTTAACATAATTAAGTTTCATTTCCTTACACATGCACCTTCATGGAGAATTTTTTTTAAATCTTAAGTTTTTATTAAAGGTCAAACTAATTTTATCCCCATCTTTTACCACTTAGCTTAATGAAATCTCACATTGATGAGAATTGTGATGAAAATTGTGGGGAAAAAACTCCACGAAGGTGCAAAATAAATGCAAATCTTGCTCTTAAACACTAAGTATATTTTCAATTAGGTGAAAATCATGCTCACTTAGGTTTACAAAATGGAAGTCAAAATGGGGAGCGATAATTCTCTTTTTTTTTTACAATATCTTGTCTTGTTTATAGCTTTATGCTACAGAAAAGAACATTTATTCTGCTTAGTTGGATTTCTGCCCCAGTGTTCCCTTAATTAAGATAGTGAGAATTTATTTAAAAAATTACTATTTCTCATTCTCATAAATGAATGAACCCCAAAAAATCTTTTACTAAGATGTGATAAATAATGTAATTTATTATCTTATTTCCAGAGGAAGGCAGTTTATCATTGATCATTTACGACTGGATGATATAAGTTGTTATTGGAAAATGTTATTGTTGAAATATGCTGAATTGGTAAAATTCAAACCAGTAAGAAACAAAAATTACAAAGAGATCAAAGGCTCATCATAACAATGTGTCTGTACATTTTAATTGATAATACTTTATCTTGAATAATTTATTTAGTGTATAGTATATTTAATTGAGATTATTTTTAATGTATGGCAGCCAACGGGTAGGATGTTATTTATTGTCACTTTTTTAAAGTGGTTTTGTTTTCACAATAGTCTTTATAGATGACATTTGTTGATTTAGCATTTTTGCTAATTAAAACATCTAGTGAACATATGTGCCTCTGTATGAATTTTTTATATCTGGTCGTAGATAGCTGTAGTTTCAGCTGTATGGTTCCTTAGTATTTTAAAGATTTCTTTATCTCATAATTTTCCCATTTAACTTTTTATCTTAACTGTTTGTTATTGAACTTTAAACTTATGTTCACTAACAGCAACTGTTTAAATGTTCTTCCTTTTTAAAATTAGGAACATTTTACATTTCAGTAACATTTTGTATGCTTTTAGACTAAATTTTAATGTATAATAAAAAAAATGGAATTCCATGTATGCATTATGTCTTCAAAGTTTATTCACTTGCATTTGTGACATTTTCAAAGTAAAATTGTATTTCCTTTATCCATAAACAAATATTTTTTATTGTAGATAATATTGTCGCTAAAGTAAATTAAAATAGATTGGTAAAGCATTTCCTAATTATGGGCAGTACAGAAAAAACAATACTTGTCCATGATTTATTAATACTCTGCACAATAGTTGCTATGTGTTACAGTAAGGACATAACTTCATCATTTCCAAAAAGTATGATAAATGTTGTTAAATAATTGTATAAAAGTGGCAGAGGCTCTGGTGCATCCTCAACATACAAAAGCTCTGATGCTCCAAACCCCCCCCCCCCCCCGCCTCCAACATACCCAAGTTTCATGTACATACCCAGGCCTCTGGCAGGCACTTTGGAGGCTAAATGAAACTAGTAGGACTAATATTCGATTCCGCTACCTGGACCACACAGATAACCTCAATGCAACATCAATGAAATGACTGGTTTTCAAAACGGACCAATTATGGTGGGAACAGCTAAAACTCAACAGTGGCACTTTATGTCATGCGGTTTTATGATTGAGACTATTAAGCAAAGAAAGGGTTACGTCTCATGGCCGCCGTATAGCGTGGAGTGGGCTGAAGACGGATGGTGCTTGACTAGCGGTAAGAAGGTTTGGGGCTCGAGCCTAGCAAAAGTACAAGATTTGTTCAAGTACTAGTGAAAGTTCCCAAGACAACCCAGTTTAAAATGGGGACCTAGTCATCTGTGCATGTCTACCGTGGTTCCATAATGTCCACACACCTCTCTGACGGCATTTATGAGCATTACACATGAAGAACGTTCATTCAGATAAAAATTTGAGACAATGTTACTGAATAAGTATCAGTGGAGCAAAATCCTAAAGAAACGGGGTATGGGAAGTTATAAATGATTTTTTTCTAGGGACGCTGGTTGACTGCCCTATATCAGAAACAAAAGAGCGAAAAGTTGATTTTCGGAAAGATGACAAAAACATTAAGTTATAACAGACCAACTTGTTATCTTACTTTCATTTGGAGGAAAAGGCGACAAAAACTGGACATATCATATCAACAGAACTATATTATAGACCATGGTGTTGTCAGAAGCTAGACGTCCAATATGAACAGCTACATTATAGACCAGGGTGTTGTCAGAAGCTAGACATCCAATATCAACAGCTATATTATAGACCAGGGTGTTGTCAGAAGCTAGACGTCCAATATCAAAGCTATATCATAGACCAGGGCAGGGCCGCCGAGAGGGGTGGGCAGGGGTGTCATTGCCAGGGGGCCCGCATCTGTAAGGGGGCCCGGCAGCCCCAACCATGTCAATTTTTTCACGACTCATTGTTTATTAAGGGGCCCGCAATGATGTCCTGCCCTGGGGCCCGCGTTGGCTCTCGGTGCCACTGGACCAGCGTGTTGTCAGAAGCTAGACGTCCAATATCAAGCTATATTGTAGACCAGGGCTGTGACAGTGGTCATAACGCAGCTCTTATGCATATGATACGTTCAGTTTATCAAATAAATAGCTTCAAAGATGTTTTGTGTCATTTAATGTGATTGAAGACATACATCTTCATAATACACAGCATTAAATTTATTTATGAAGTCTTTTACAGAACACTCCTTTCACTTTTTCAGTTATGTATTTGAATTACCCCACCCCCTGTTAGACCATTGACTATTCCTAGACATTCTATAACAGAAACCTCACAGAAAGATTAGTTAGAGTCTTAGTTTCCGATTAGATTCACTTTTCAATTATTTATTATTTCAGCTGGATATTTGTAACATTGGATAAAGGGGCCGTTCACATATTATATAATGCAAAAATGTCATTATTTAACACTAGAAAACTCCCCCAATATAACAAAATAATAACAAATTTGCAACCACCCCCTCCCCCTTCGGCGTTATATAATATGTGAACGGCCCCAAACACTCACAATAAACTTCTAATTTATGTTATTACTGTATTGATAAAAATATTACTACGCCACAGACGCTACTACCATCATCATCATCATTGCCCTTCACCCATGGCAGGGTATAGGCCACCAACAACAGTTCTCCAGAGTCCTCTGTCCTTTGCTATCTTCTCCAGCTGGTTCCAGTTGTGTCCCATCTTGATGGTGTCTGCTTCCAGGTCTCGACGCCAGGTATTTCTTGGGCGACCTCTCTTCCGTTTACCTTGGGGGTTCCACCTCAGTGCCTGCCTTGTGATACTGGCTGCTGGTTTGCGTAAGGTGTGTCCTATCCAGCCCCATCGCCTCTTTCTGATCTCTTCTTCAGCTGAGAGTTGGCAGGTCTTTTCCAAAAGGCTGACATTGCTGATGGTGTCTGGCCAGCGAATTTGGAGGATTCTTCTGAGGCAGCTGTTTGTAAATGTTTGGACTTTCCTTAGTGTAGTCTTAGACATCTTCCACGTTTCCGCTCCATACAGCAGGACTGATTTCACATTGGTGTTATAGAGTCTAATCTTGATGTCTAAGGGCAACTCTCTGGAGGACCAGACATTCTTTAGCTGCATGAAGGCGGCTCGGGCTTTACCAATTCTCGATTTGACATCTGCCTCTGTGCCACCCTGCTGATCTATAACACTCCCCAAGTAAACGAAGGACTGCACCTCTTCCAGGGTGACGGGATTTGTGCTGGTGGAGTTTATTTTTAAGATCTTGGTTTTGTCTTGGTTTATATTGAGGCCAACCTCGAGCGCTGCGGCTGATACTTTATCTGTCTTCTCCTGCATCTGTTGGTGGCTGTGGGAAAGGAGAGCAAGATCGTCTGCGAAGTCTAGGTCGTCAAGCTGGCTCAATAATGTCCACTGGATTCCATTTCTTCGTTCTCTGGTGGATTTTTTCATGATCCAGTCAATTGCAAGAAGGAAAAGGAATGGTGACAACAAGCATCCTTGTCTGACTCCAGTTCGCACCTGGAAGCTTTTTGTGAGCTGTCCTCCGTGGATTACTCTGCATGACATACCCCTGTACGAATTCTTTATGATGTTAACTATCTTTGGTGGGATTCCGTAGTGTTGAAGGAGCTTCCAGAGGGTCTCTCTATCTATACTGTCAAACGCCTTTTCAAAGTCCACAAAGTTGACATGCAATGGTGAGTTCCACTCTAGGGACTGCTCTACTATAATGCGAAGTGTTGAAATCTGATCTGTGCACGATCTGTTTTTTCGAAAGCCTGCCTGCTCATATCGCAGCTGTGGGTCTACTATATCTTTCATTCTCTCCAATAGAATCCTGTTAAAAACCTTGCCTGGCACAGATAGTAATGTGATACCCCTATAGTTGCTGCAGTTGCTGAGGTCACCTTTTTTTTGGAAGCTTGACAAGGTAACCTTCCTTCCAGTCTGCTGGTATGTCTTCTTCATCCCAGATCCTCCCAAAGAGAGGGTGTAGCATCTCTACTGATGTATTCAAATCTGCCTTTAGTGCTTCTGCTGGAATGTCATCTGGTCCAGTTGATTTTCCATTTTTCATCAGGGTGATGGCTTTCCTGATCTCTTCTCTTGTGGGCTTTTCGCAGCAGATCGGGAGATCCACTTTGGCTGGTTCAATGTCTGGGGGGTTCAGAGGTGCTGGTCTATTAAGGAGTTCTTCAAAGTGTTCAGCCCATCTGTTTAACTGTTGATCTAGGCTGTTTATAGTTTTTCCCTGCTTGTCTTTGACAGGTCTTTCTGGCTTGTTCATCTTCCCTGAGAGTCTCTTGGTTATGTTGTATAGCATTTTTATGTCCCCGCTATATGCTGCCTGTTCTGCCTCCGCTGCCAACCCCTTCACATAGTTTTTCTTGTCATTCCGAATACTCCTCTTCACTACCCTGTGTGCTTCTGCATATTCTTCTTGAGCCTTACCCTTTGTTGCCCTGGTTTTACTGTTATTGACTGCTGCCTTCTTTTTCTTCCTGTCTTCTATCTTGTTCAGAGTTTCTATTGTGATCCACTCCTTCTGGTGATGCTTCTTTGGACCCACTGTCTCTTGGCATGACGATCTTAAGGTTTCTTTCACTTTCTGCCACATATTGAGTACAGTATTTTCTTCTTCCACCAAATCTTGAAGCACTTCATATTTATTCTTCAGCACTAAGTTGAACTGCTCTTTAGTTTTAGGGTCTTTCAGCAGGCTAATGTTGTATTTGACTCTTTTGTCTGATATGCTGTTGAGAATTCTCTTTAATTTCAGCTTCACTCTTGCTACCACCAGGTGGTGGTCCGATGCTACATCTGCCCCTCTTTTCACTCTTACATCTTGTAATGACCTTCTAAATTTTTTGTTGATGCAGATATGATCGATCTGGTTCTCAGTTGTGTTGTCTGGAGATATCCATGTACTCTTGTGTATCCTTTTGTGAGGAAAGATGCTACCTCCGATGACCATATTGTTTAGTGCGCAAAAGTCAGCCAATCTCTCTCCATTTTCATTCATCACCCCAAGAGCATGAGTGCCCATGACTTGTTCATATCCAGCGTTGTCGGTCCCTATCTTGGCAATGAGGTCTCCCATGAGGATAGTGAGATCCTTGTTTGGGAAATCCTCCAGAATCGTTTGGAGTCTGCTGTAGATCTGATCTTTTTCCTCTTCGTCGCCGTCGTTTGTTGGCGCATAACACTGAATTATATTCGTTTTGATCTTTTTCTTCTTTGTACGGAAGGAAGCAGTTATGATCCTGGGGCCGTGTGCTTCCCACCCAATCAGTGACCCCTGTGCCTGTTTGGACAGCATAAGTCTCACTCCCTGTGAGTGGGGTGCGTCATCCTCTTCATGTCCAGAGTACAGCAACAGCTCTCCTGATGTAAGTCGTCTCTGTCCAGCTTGTGTCCACCTTGTCTCGCTGATGCCTAAGATGATCAGGTTGTTTTTCCTCATCTCTGATGCTACCTGTGCCATCTTTCCTGCCTCAAACATGGTCCGGACATTCCATGTACCGATGGTGATTTTCCTGGTTGTTAGAAGGGTAGTCGGCTTTGTGGCTTCCTTTCGGCTTTCACCACAACTAAGCTTCATAGGTCTTCGTGCTGAAGAACCTTCTTCTCCCAGGACAAAATTTTCTGATTTTTCTGTTGTTCGTGTTTTTGTAGCAAAGGGTGTTTTTACAGGACGGGGTTGCTAGCCCCACGCCCAACCCTCCTCCTTTTTCAGCCGGGCTTGGGACCGTCCTTGGCGGAGTTGCCACTACCATGGGGCGGCAAAATGTATACATTAAAATGAAATACCAAAATAAAAGGGTGGTCGATACCCACGCTACGCCGCTGGCTACTACTCAAATGCCTCCAACAATTGAAAATAACCGTTAGATAACCCAAGTCTTTAACACAACACTGATGCTAACAAAAAAAAAAGTCTTTTGGACGCAAGTGTAGGCTATTAATATTTATTCATAATGTTAATCAGTGCTTTTTTTTTTTGTAAAAAAAAAAAAAAATAGGTGCCGGTACTCAATGAAGGATCGCCTAGCTTTTAACTACCACTTCGCACCTCGATGCAAGCTAAATCACAGCTGCAAAAATACTATTTTAAAATAATTCAATTTTAACAAATTAATAATATAATAAATTAATAATAAATGTTAAACTACAAGAAAAGTAACATTTTTCCCCCAACAAAAAAAGCACTGATGTTAATATTTTTCATCACACAATGCGTTACTCAAATGTTACATGTTTCCCGAGCACAGCATCTTCGGGGAAGGGGGGGGGGGGTTCAAAGCTTATGTGACATTAATTAATTTTAGCCGAGAAAACATTCATTCATTCACGTTTGTATATATATATATATATATATATATATATATATATATATATATAACCTAATATAAATCGGCTGTAATGGGCTGATAAACACAAAAGAAGAAGAAGAAGATATATCAAAGTAGGGCTCATAAAGCAGTTTGGGTAAATATGTATGGCCTACATATCAAAATAGTACTCGTGAGACTGTTTGTCCCTGATCTAGGTAAAGAGTCTCCAGCTTTCACATACCTTCGAAATAACCTTCCAGAGTTATCTGAGGTCAAGATCAACGCTAAGATGTCAAGATCAAAGTTGACATTTTTGTATGCTCTGGGACAACGAAGGCTATGGAGTCTTTATAATTTCCTCAGCTAATCGCAGAGAAAGAGTAGCGGCTTGGCACTGTTTTTTTTTTTCGAGGTTTCCTTGGTAACCACAAAGCAGAACTGGTCCAAACACACGTGTGTACTCGTACCTCGAAATGGGCTGCCGGATGTCCCAAAAGGTCCATATACTTGATGGCTGCCTCAACAAGTTTTAGGAGAATATGGGGCATTATCTGCGGAGCAAAAGGAAAGCTTTCATCAAGATTGACAAAATATACTTCACTTTGAACAACGCTAGATATTGCAGTAGGGACGGATGGTCATGTGCTAAATCGTTCTACTGTCGACCTGGGGGTCCATGGCTCGATCTCCGGTGAGTACAATGGATATTTCAGGTCAAGGCTAAAGATATTTCATCTCATCCTCACAGATACTTCACATCAGGCCCGTAGCCAGGTCAAAGTAAGCAGGGGGGGCACCAATACCCAGCAAGGGGACACCTTTACTTTTTCTTTATTTTTTCCTCTTTTTCTTCTTTTTTAAGCGGGGGTGGGGCACTCTTGGCTACGGGGCTGATTCACATACAACTTGCAGCTAAGGTCATCTCCATGCCGACCGCTATAAATAGACTAGAAAGCGAAAAACTCCCATCGAATCCTATGTTAAATAGTCTCCGCAACATCGCATTCTAAAGATATAATACCACAATAAAATTATTGTATACAACTATCCATATATCAATTTCAGAAGAATATCTCCAATTGGTTTTCTTTGTGGTTATAATTGTCTAGACCGGCTAAACCGGACTAATTCATTACTTAGTACTGGTGCAAAAGATCGTGGTACCATTATTGGCATTAAGATAATCGTAAGATTACGATGGTCTTATATTTAAAATGCGATATTGTGGAAATTGTTTAACATAGGATGCGGGGGGAGTTTTTTTTTTTTTTTTGCTTTTCGACCCCCATTCGCTGCAATATTAATAAAAATGGGTTAGATGAAAGTGAGTCGCGAATCGTAAATGAACTAATTTAGTTACTAAATGTTTGAGAACCACTGCTCTACTCTGAAGAATAAATTTAATTTTTATAAAAACTTTAAAAAAAAAATTAAGAAGTATTTTTTGTTCATGTTAAAGTCATTGTGTGTAATTTCATGCTCTAAAAATATGAGTTTCACGCCTTAGATAAATTTCAATGCTGTATTAGTGTATAGATTAAAAATTGAAGATGATGACTAAGATAACTTTCCAAATTAATTTTCCCACTCCCTGTAAATACACAATGTTTCCGGAAATATACTAATGTCACGTGACATTCGACATTGCTGCATAATAAATCGCTAGAAAATATGGCTACCTTGTGCTAACCATGGACTGAAATGGGCTATCGCCTCTGTTGTTGTCAGAATTTGGAAGGTACATTATAAATTTTTGACCCCTAACGAGTCATGGAGTCAACTGGTGGGGGTCTTTTATCTATGGAAGAATTGCATTTTGAAGTGGAAAGGTTAACTAAAGAATTATCAGAAACCACCAGGGGAAAAAATTGCAAGCGGCAGAATATGGCCTAGCCGTCTTAGAAGAAAAACAGCAACTACAGCAACAGTATGAAGATTTAGAGGCTCAGCTTGAAACTACACGGTCAGAGCTTGATTGTGCTAAAGAGGTTAGTGTATAAGATTCTAAATTTGTTTTCTTTGTTTGACTGATTGGTGTGTGTGTGGAGGGGTAATTGTAAATTAAATATATCAATCATAATTTGAAGTTCAAATTGAACATAAAAATTTTACACAATTTTAAGAAATTGTTTCAGTATTAACAGTATTGTACTGTAATAACATTTCTACAGCTCCTAATAAAGAGTATTTTTTTTATTGTAAACTTTATATGTATTGTATATTGAATATATAAAAAATAATTAATTTTATGTATTATTATAGGCTAGCAACCAACCATCTAGCTGTACCCTGACAAAACTGCTCAAACATTTTACATAATAATAATATTAATATTTATCAATAATAAGTGTACTTATAAAAACATAGACTCTCATGCTTTCATTCATATTTCATTAAATGGATCTCTTTATCTATGAACAAAATTGAGTATCTTACTCTTACTCTTAGTAGTCTAAGCAGTTTAATTTTAAAAAATTAAGATCATATTTAAATATGACTATTTTGATTTTAAAAAAAATATATAATTTGCTACTTTTACCAAAGGCCTTGCTGAATTTAACTCCCATTTCCAACTTAATTCCCAACACATTCTGTGTACTGTAGCCACTATGGGTGTAACCATATTCTGCTGGGAAAGTGCTAGATGATCAGTGATTCAGTCCACTATTTTTACTGAGTTAATAATTAAAATTCACATTTATGCATTATGAAAATCAACAAACTTAACTTTGAGAATCAATTATCTGAAAAGCAAGGATTTCGAAACCATTGCAAATTCATTAGTTGTAACTTAGCTCATTTTGAAATACTGCCTCACATTCAATCAGAATTCTCTCAGCATTTTAGGGAAGAGTGTTCATGTTTTCTGGTCTAGAAATATCTTTCACATAAGAAGCTTTAGCTCTAGACACTGTGTTTTATAATAATGTGCTCAGTGAAATCTAGTAATCAAATTATAAAAAAAGTTTATAAAAGTATTATCATTTTGCTATCAGATGTAAATAGATGATAAAATACAGCCTTGGGAATTATTTGTTTTGGCATTTTGATGGGTTTTTCCTTACATTTTTTGAAATCATTGTCTTTATTCTACTGAAAAGTTTTTATTGCCTTCTTAAGTTGTATGCATCACTATGTGTAATACCTTTTCAGTGTTAGTAAACTAAAACCTATTATGGGTTATTTAAGAACAAAAATTAAGACATAAACATCTCCTTGCTCAGAAAATTGGATAATGGTCTTTCCATAGTCTTTAAGACTTAACAAGGAGTACTTTTCTGTCGGGTGCATGCATTGGTAAAAAAAAAATTTGTCATGCCTTTCTAAAAAGGGGCACCCTGCACTTTGACACAAAAATGAACCCATTTTGAAAAATCTTGTTTCTCTTTAAATGCAAGGCATATTGTCGGAAATACTTTATTTATTAATAGGTAATCTTTATCCTTGTTGCTTTTAACAGTTATATCTCAAGATTTTCTCCAATCATAGTGATGCTCAATTAATATTGAAAAACCCCAATGATAGGCCTACATATATATTTATTAATTATTTTTTTTTGGCATTCAGTCACTATGCAAAGATGTTATTTAATCCTTTGACAGAAATTTAAAGGCTCATTTTTGTAAGTAGCTAAATCTCAAAATGATCAAAAATTGGTTTTGGTGCTGCAGATCAAAGGTCAATAAATACTGTGGGCATAGTTTAAGTGTAAAGAAAATGTATAGTATTTTTTTAAACCCAGGTTAAACATTGCATCTGTTAAATCCCAGAGACCTTTTCTTTCCAAAACCTGCTAAGGGAAACAACCAATCAAACATAGCCATTGTGATTACGTTATCAATTTGTTTCTTCATCAAATAAAATACTGTTGAGCGGGTAAAAACTAGTGTTATTGTGCAAGCATAACTAAATGTAATGCAAGCCAGCATTCTTACTGATATAGAAGCTTATGAAAGATGCAATCAAAAATCGTTCCTAATCTCATAAAGACAAGGATACACAGGATGCCTCGCTTTTGAATAGCATCAGAGTACGGACTGAAATGTTCATACTGACAAAAGAAAAATTCTGACAACTGTTGCACCAATAAACTGGTGTGAAGGTATTTGATTGTAAATTTTTTAAATAATAAAAAAATAATATTTTGATGTAAGGTTGCTACAAGTAATGGTCACTGTATTGTATTTTGTTTACATTTTTACAAAATTTAGTACACAATTTTAATGTTTTACAATGTATGTTCTCATATAAAAAGAGATTTGGTACAATCTACTTTGTGTCAATTTTTTTTTTAGTTAAAAAAAAAATCTGTCACTTATTTGTCATTGGTAATTATTGGGCAGACAGGCTCATTCATCTGTTGTAGCCTTAGACAGGTACACTGTTTGCCTTTTTTTTATTACAAGTAGATTGTCTAAATGTGAATATTTGCATAAAAAATTTCTTTTATAGATGTAGAAAAGGAGAAGATTAACTGGTATGGAAACAGTAATTTAAATTTTTTTTTTTTAGTTTGTTTTTTTGCTAGTTGAACAAATCCCTATAATGCTGTGGCTATTAATAGCAAGTGAATTCTGCTTCACCTTTCCCAACTAACTCAGGGATATTTTTTGTAAATCTCTATTCATTATTTTATATAAACCCACTGCCCCAATTATTATTATTTGTGCACATTTTCTACAGGAACTCGTCATTATTTACTACTTAAGCTAAATACCCCCCCCCCCCACCCCAAAATAAATGTAAACAAACCAGTGTAATGAGTTTAGTGTGCAGGTAGCTCAATGGGCCCTTTATATGGTTTGAATTCTTTTTAACAAAAATAAATTAGCAAGCTTGTCATTTCTCATAGCAAGGCTGTGAAAAAATGTTGATCATTTATTTTGATCAAGCCTAAAACTTGAATTAGCCAAACAATTTAAATCAGTGCATCTTTATACATCTATGACTTCTGGGGTGGTGGTGGGGGTTTTGATGGGAATAAGTCATACAAAATTGTATAAATTGCTTTAGCATGTAAATAGTGGGGAAAATATTCGATCAGTATGTTTTTTAATTTTGTCACACTTGTTTTTTCAAATGCACATTAAACTTGAAGCAAAAATATATATATATATATTTTTTTTTTTTTTGCAAAATGATCCTTTTCTTAAAATTAAAAGCTGTAGCTATTTTATATTATGCACGAATGTCATTTCTCAAAAATCTACTTGTGCTGTATCAAATTATTAAACATTATGTCGGACTGTATCCTTTGCAAACAGAATATCATGTAATTTAGTTGTGTTGTTTTTTTTTTCTCTACAGGCCATAAGTAAACATCAGACCACCTTTAAAAAGCACCATGAAAGTGGTGTGCACCATGAAGAAAAATTTTTGGAAGAAACAGCACAGCGTGAAGAAAATTATCAATATTCCATCACTGAACTTGAACAAGATCTTAAGTCAACACGTGTTAACTTAACTAGGATTACAAGTGAAAATGAGAGACTTACAGGGGAGCTGTCAGAGTTAAATCATCAGGTTTGTCAACTTTTAGTTTTTATTTTAATCATCATACTATAGAAAACATATTGAGTATCTCAAATTTTATCTTTAAAATTAAACAGTTTGTAAAGTTTATTGTAGTCCTAACATAGAGCTTATTATCTTTCTTGCTTAGTTTTATTAATAGATATTTAAAAATGGTTTTAACAATATACATAAGAGTGTTAGCATAACATTGTTCTTTATGACCTTAGATTGAGGTATTGGAAAATCAACGCCAACAGCTGCGCCATGATTTACGAGAATATAAAGTGCGTGAAAATAGAAACTTAACAGACTATGCCGAGCTGGAAGAAGAAAATATATCCCTGCAAAAACAGGTAATTTTAATCTGACATTTTCTTTAAAAAGTTTTTTAAGACAGGTTACTGTACATACTTTTTGGTGAGTGTTGTTCTTTTAAGGCCTGCATGCTCACATGCTACGTTTAACATAATCATTAATCAACTAATGGTCTATCACCTGATCAAAGTACTTGTAATGACTTTAACAGTAATGAAATGATGACAAACTGACACTCATAGTGAACCATTCTTCTCTTTGCTGGGTCTATTTCTGCTTTCATTGAATCAGTTGTTGTTATCTATATTTCATTTCTTTTACCACAGTATATTTTTGGTGGCCTATACATTTTGTCTGAATTGTAAATGCCGAAAAAAGTAGTAGTTTTGCAGGAAGCAATTGTGCTAATTTTTTAGAGCTTGGAAACAATATAATTTGTTTCTTTGAACAGTAGATTGAATACTAAGAATGTGTGATTACATACTATTATAATACTGTTATAAAGTTTGTTACATTTTTACCCATAAATGGTAATAGTAGTCATACTATTTTTTACTTTTCAGGTTTCACAACTCAAACAAAACCAGGTGGAGTTTGAGTCTACCAAGCATGAGACTTTACGATTACAGGGGGAACTTGAGGATCTTGTGATGCAGTTGGATGAGATGGCAGGTCTGAAAAGTATAGTAGAGAAAAAACTAGAGGAAGCTCTGGCTTCACTTGCTCAAGAGAGGGAACAGAAACATAGCTTGAAGAAAGAGTTAGACCAGCGAATCACTCAAGAATCAATGTTCAACTTAAGCAACCTGGCTCACTTTGGGGGCTTGAGTGAAGGTCTTAATTTTAATCACCATACTGAACAAGGTACTCACCTCTCTCTTAACATATAATCTACAGAATTAACTTTCATATTACTGAGCTATGCTCAATAATTTATAAATTGTCAAAATAAAATATTTTAAAATATTTGAAATTTACTCATCGAACACTGTTTAATTTTATCAACACTCTTTATATGCACATTATTTTATCCTGTAAATAGCCATTTTAGTGACACATAATTATTCAATAATTTTTAGAGGAAGACATGGACAGTAGTGTTCATCCAGCTTTAAAGAGAATCGAAGCAGACTTTTCATTTCCAGGCAAAAATAATTCTGATATGCCAACTCCAAGACCCGGAACAGTGGGAGATATTTTAAGTGAAATTCAGGTAAATGACAGTGGTTTATATGATGAGTCTTTGTTCACAGCAATTGCTATATCATTTCATTACATATTAACCAAGGGGCCCTTAACTTGTGTTGGATCAGCACCCCTATCAATTGCACTGATATTGTTTACTTGTAAAAAAGTAAAGTTCCCTTAACCCTAACGGGTCATCGGGGCAGATGAAGTGTAGAACTCATCTGTTTCTATAACCTCGGCATATGAAGGGGTTGTGTGGTTAGCACAACGCCCAATTGTTTACTTGGCCCTTTGCAAAAAAATTTTTATATTGTTATTATTTCAAACGTAGGTCTTTTAATGTGTTGTGGCTGCAACAGACACCCAACCCCCTCCTGTTTTTTTTATATGAGGCACAACTTTTAACACACATTTTACTTTACCAGGAGCTCTTTTTGGGTCGGGGTGTTAGTCATGTGTTATTGGTTGAGCACATTTTAAATATAATTTTCTTGTTGTTTCAGAATTACTTGCGCATCAAATGATAGTAAAAATAGTACTATTTTTAACCATGGAAAATAATCACAAAATATTATGCTTTATTTATAGTAAAATACATGTCATTTATTTTTATTCGCCATAGTTTTATTAAATTGATGTGAGAAGGACACAGGGCACAAACAAATTCTGTGACCAAATCTGACCAAGAGATTAGAATATGATTTTTATTAATTTTTGATATTAAAGGACCTTATCATAAGAGAAAACTTTTTAAAATCAGATGCATTTTTAAACCTTTTTTTTTATACATATTAATTCTTAAAATATTTATATAATATCAGATAACAGAAGTAGGAAAGCTAGAAAACCTCCTTCAGCAATCTGAATCTGAAAAATTAGAGCTGCAGAAAGCACTTGATGAAGCAAGAAAACTTATTGAAGACACACAAAAAGATCTTATTGAGCAAAAAGAACGCGCTGACCATCTTAAATCTACCATTTCACATGTGGCTGCTATGCATGAGAGACATATGTTACCTAATGATTTGCAGGTAAAATGCTTTTAGTTGGTGTTGTCCATAATATTTCAGTTGTATAAAGTGGTGGGATTCAGCCTGTTAGCACAAACTAACCGATGCTTGAAATTTGCGATTGTTAATGACATTTTTTTTTTTGCTCTTTTTATTTGCAATTTCTGATCTGCACAGTTGGCCCGTCTTGTCTGTAACTTCATGAAACCTGTTAAATTTTTTAGATACCCCCTCTGTTTTGCTTGGGAGAAAATTTGTTGTTAGGACCAACTTTTAACTATTTCTAACATTTCATTTCTATCACAATAAGCATTAAAAAAAAATTAATTAAAATAAGTAATACTAAACAGCATAAAATAAAATCTTTTTAATTGTGTATGGGCTTTGGGTCATTTGAATGTTCAGGAATTTTATTTTATTGTTTAATATCTTTCAGAATGGATAGTTTTATTTTATTCCTCTGAACAATATGCTGTATTGTTTTTTTTGTACAATATTGACCATTTCATGCTGTACATACTTAATGAACTTCGTAGGATTGCAGTCTTATGATAATTATGTAAAAGTTTAATACATGTATAATTCAATTACGCTTTCTTAAGCTAATTTTTATATTGCAGGTTTCTTATGATGAAGGACTGCTAGCTGAAATTGCTGATGAAACTGACCCTGACAGGAAAGCATTATTGGAACTCAAACAAAATTTACAACAAAATGAAAAGAAATATACGACAGCTCTGAGAGAAATAGGGAACCTTCAAGCTGAAATTAGTCGATTGCAAAGTAGAAATGCAATAGTTGGAAATGCTGACATTGAACAGGCAAGGAAATTATGTTTTTCTGTCGGCCGATATAGGAACATGAAATTGAGAAACAAAATTTTTTTCTAATTGATAAAATTTTCTTTTAATTCAGTTCTTACTTTTTTGCCACCTCTAGTTTACAAAACAGACAGACAATACTAAAACATTGAATAGGATTTTGAATTTAACTATCATTGTTAATTTTTACAATCATGCTAATTTTTTTATTTTTTTATACATTGCTGCACAGGCTCTGGCAGAATTAAAGAATAAATGTGATAAATATGAGCGAACCATCAAAGATCAGGAAAATGATCTCAAATCAGCCACTGAAGCAGCAGGTGTCTCTAAAAATAGCTTAGAAAATCTTCAGGGAGAGCTGACGTGCATTACAGAAGACTTGGCGCAATTGTATCATCTGGTCTGCCAAGTTACTGGTGACACCCCTTCTCGTGTCATGTTAGACCATGCCAAGGGTGGGACAGTGAGAGGTGACAGTGAGCGTGCATCTAGTGAAGATGTATCACCTTCTACAGAAAATAAATCAATAGTTGAAAATGGACAGGTAATCTAGTAAAAAGGGTTACCCTAAACCTCTATAGTTATTCAAAATTTGTTTTAAATGCATTTCTCCTATATGTTTTTAGTTATCATTAAGTTCAATTTGGCTCATATTTTTTTAATGCTGTCTACTGCTTTATATGTGTTAGGACAACAAAACCAGGGATGAGACACTGCCAACGGAACCACTGTCTTCTTCCACCCCTAAGTCAAATGAAAAAAAATCTGGTAAAAAGTTACGGTCAAACCAATCTCCAAGCAAATCTGATCCTACCTCATGTGGAACACTTTCAGAAACCATAGTTGATCAGGTAAAAATAAATGTGTCTTTAAAATATTTATTTATACATAGTACATAGGTAGTTTTAAAAAAAACATTATGCATATCCCTTTATAATAAAATTTAAAAAAAATGTTTCCCTTTATTTAAATTTTTTTTTTATTCTAATACATGTATAGGTAAAATTTTAAAAACACTTTTCTTCTAACATAGGTAAAATTTTTACGCCGTGCCATTGAACACCTCATGGAGATGTCAAAACAGTGGCAACAGCAGGGTAATGTTGGAGGAGAGGAAAATGGTGAAGATGATAGGCAAGAGTTGCAAGAGCAGGTGAATTTTAGTCTTAGCCTTTTTCAACCCAACTATGACATAAACCTTTATGACAAAATTTTTTTATTGTTCAAAAAGATGTATTGAGGGTTAGCTTTAAATGTTAACATTTCTTACAGATTACATTAATTAATCAGTTACAACCTTCAAAATACCTGTCTTATTTCAGGTCATAAAACTTAAAGCAATGTTATCTACAAAGAGAGAACAGATAGCTACACTACGCTCTGTTCTTAAAGCTAATAAATCTACTGCTGAAGTGGCACTTGCCAACCTTAAGCAGAAGTATGAAAATGAAAAAGTAATTGTTACAGAGACCATGATGAAGTTGAGAAATGAACTAAAATCCTTGAAAGAAGATGCAGCCACTTTTGCTTCATTACGAGCCATGTTTGCACAACGCTGTGATGAGTATGTTACACAGCTTGATGAAATGCAGCGTCAGTTATCTGCCGCTGAGGAAGAGAAGAAAACTCTCAATTCATTATTGCGTATGGCCATTCAACAAAAACTTGCGTTGACTCAGAGATTAGAAGACCTTGAATTTGACAGAGAGAGAAGAACAATGACCACTAGGCGGCAGGGACCCCCTAGAAATAAAATGGGCAATTCCAAGGTGAGTTTTTTTCTTTCTTATTTTTTTTTAATTTTCTCCCCTTTTTGTCTTCTTAGAAAAATGTCTAAATAGTTGAACTAGATACACCTTTGGTGAACTCTGTTTGTCCTAAAATACTTTTTCTTAATAATTCAGTTCTTTTATGTTTTTATGTAAATAAATTTGTAGACAGACATTTTGGTAAAGAATGTAAAAGAATATTTTCAAACAGGTTTTTTCTTAATGATTATGGTTGCTGTCTTTTATTAGTGCCTTTTGATTTTGATTGCGTGGTCTCACTTTTAAAAAATTTATAATTACAAAATTTTCAAAGTTTTTTTAATCTTCATATACTCAGAGCTTTTGGAAAGATATTTTTTTTTACTAAATTAAGAGGGTAATAGAGATAGGATTAATAATTACAAATCGCCTTTGCTAATTGTCTAATCTGTTTTAGTTTGAGCTCTATGCATGATATTAAATTTACTTGAGAATATTCTGACAGAATTAACCTAGCACAACTGTTTGTGAACATTTTTTTTAAGAAACTAGTCATTTTTAGCTCCATACTTTCTTACATAGCTGTCCTTTTTATTTTCAGTCCATTGAATTCATATTTTTCATGTGTTGTAGTTCCATATTTAATATACATATATATTTAGGCTTTTTTAACTGATGTAGAAAATGGAAAAAAAAAAGTGTATTACATGCATTAACCAAACTATAAGTAAAAACTTGGTCCTTGAACCCCAGTCTTGTAGTTAGTGACATCATGAACTATTGTGTTTCCAGTACACTTCAGCCTCATCTCAACACCAGCAACAAGATGAACAGGCAGGCAGCCATTACAGGCGCCCATATCATAACTTTCGAAGAGATTATTAATATAGGGGTCAATGTTTGCTGTGGTAGGAGGGGTAAGTTGGCATTCAAGCAACAAAATCAATCCTCTATTAATTAGGCCATCTTAAACTCTTTTTTTTTTTAGAGATCATACTCATCAACATTTTATGCTTCCTTAGATTATGATTAACATTAGCATACTTGTATGACCAAGTCTAGAGGTCCCATATTGTTGCTAGAAAGGGGAATTTTAATCATATTTTACCTTTGATCATGATATGAGTTTTTTTTTTTTTGAGAACATTTAAAATTTAAGAAAATATGATATTCTCTCAATCTTTTAATGCTTAATGGTAAATTGATATTTTAAAGTATTAAATATGAATCTAAAAAAAATAGATAAAAATTACAAATATAAAATTTTTTATCAAAGTTCTTGTATTTTGTCTAGTATGAGTTACACTTGTATGTTTTACTAACCTGCATTTTAGAATTGAGCTTTAGTAATACATGTATAACTATCAGTGGCACGCCGAATAATGACAAAGGAGCTGTTAAATTTTTTATGACCGATTACTCATTAGTATTTTCTTTACTTATTCGCATTAATATTTACAGTCTGTAAATATTACAGTATTCAATTTAAAAGCAGAATTGAAGTAAAAAATTTGCCTTAGATTTATTAGTGGGTAAATAGATAATAAAAGACTGTGATTTTTTTAACTAGCTTTCTAAAGCTGTGAAGTTGTTATATATATATATATATATATGTTCTCTTGTGAAATAAAATAAAATATGAGTAGCAAGCAGCTGCAAAGTTGGCATTCTTTGGGTCAATTAATAAAAACGTGCAGTTGTTGAAATAATTACTGTGGTCTAATTTGAAAGGATATAACTTTGAAGTATCCTCTGTGAAATGTCCTGACTTCACCCTGTTATCAAGTAATCATGTTTTTAAAATGATAATGTACTTGCTTCAAAAAACTTATAAAGTTTTGATTAATTAGAAATATTCTATTCACTTTTGTTTTGTTTTGACCAAAAAAAAAAGAAATGAGAATTTCAATCATTGTTTACTATTTCAGCATTGCTCAATACTGCACTTAGCTTGCCACTTTCACCAAACAATTTTATTCTTGGTATGCTTTTGTCTCATCTCTTTCTCCAATCATGCAGAATTGGATTTTTATTACTCAATTTTAATACTATTATTATTTTTGCAGAATATCTTGTTTTATCTTAAAAATTGTTATCTTGGCCTACAAGCTTTAATGTCACACTGATGACAGTTTGTACTGTTATTTATACTAATGCTAGATGTAAAAAAAAAAAATGCCTCATACAATTTTATTTCTTGCATTTTCCTATCTATTTCTGCAATTTTTCCCACTTATTAAAGCGGTGATGGAGGGCCTGCTTAAATCTATCTGTTTGAGCATTTGTGCTCAAAATGTTTTTTGTAGAAGTCGTAATACAAATTGAGAGACTAAATGCATGCATTTCATTACAATGTTTCCCTACAAATGTAAAAACATATCAAAACAAAATTATACATTTTTTGTTTGTTTACTAATATTGCATTAAAAGTATACTAAATTCATGTTCGTTAACTAGTTCCAATGCTTTTATACTTAAGCCATTAATTGAAATTTAAGTCAAGACTTGCTGTTAGAATTGTTCATATTCTTGTGTGTTAATCGCACGTTGTAGCTTAACACTGAAAGTTTTACATGCTGTCCCTGGCAGATTTTCATAAGTAACCAAAATAGTACATTTTAAGTCAATTTGACCTCTTTATCTCTGTATTTATAAATATGAATGTAAGTATGTCAATTGTACAAGTTACACAAAAGCATTTTTATTTCTTGAATAAATCATGGTACTATATTCCATGAACTATCTTCTATGATTACTTTGATTTATTCAAGAAAAAGATGTACATGTATTTTAAATATTAAGTCTGCTCTGCTCTTAAAAGAACACAGATGTCAATTACACAAACTGTACTAAATGTGATTCATAAGACTGTTGATTTAAAGCAGTAATACTGTCTACACAATACATCTGGATTCAGTATGCTACATAATTCTCAAAAACATATCTCAATAGCAGACAAAAATATTTTTCAGAATTTTATCTGTACAAATCATAATTTTGATTTTAACAATGAGAAAAACAATTACTGTTAAACAATTATCTTGACCAGCTACAATTTTATACCTCCACTGCAAACACATTTTACCTGGTTTATAAAGATGTAAAACCTCTTTCTTCCCACACCAACATTTAGCTATCCATGTAACTGTACTTCATTTTTTGTTTACTACTGAACATATTTTGATTTATTAAAATATTCTACAATGCATCTGTAACAGTAAACTTTTCTGGATACACTGCTAGATTTCTATATTTATGTTTGCTACATTCATTTTGTAACGTCATGGGCTATTACATTTACTTTGTCAAACATTTCCTAATGTAAAAAAAATGTCAAAATTTCAGTGTTTTTAGAGATGAAATTATCAAATTTTTTTTTTAAATATCCATTTAATGTGTATATCAAACATTTTTAATGGTGATTTAAGAAATTGATTTTGTATTCTTGTGTCTTCTTGATATTGCAGATATAATTTTGTTTAACCCATTGTCATATAAATGCGTGACATTACGCTGGTTAGTTTTTGTATTGGATAAATGCTTTCTTTTTAAAGAACACATTATCTTCATTCCCTACTAATGTCAGACTGTATTTTCATTGATTTCTAGGGTATCGCCAGTAAGGGTAAATTGTGTCTTCCAGCAGGTCTATAGTCTCATTTCTTCCTCTATGTGGCATGACTGTTCCTTGTTTTTTTTATTTATTATTCTAATGAATCTGTATTAGAAAATTTTATTCTCTAATGATCAATGTCTATTAGTTTATGGATTAGCAAAATTTTAGTTCAGTAAATATTTGTCAGCACTGCTTATAATAGGCTTGGAAAGCAGCTAGAGAATGTATGTTTTTTTTTTTTAACCATTTCTGTACCTTTTTTTTTTTAGATAATGGGTAGGGTTGTTAGTTGGAAATTTTAAAGATATCTTTACTATTGACCAGCAGAAGCCTAAGGATAGCACCTATTATTTTATGAACGACAAAAGAGAAATACAGATTTTGAATTATTAGTATAAAAAAAATGTGTTGACTGAATGTTTTAATAATGTCATCCAGTTTGTTATCTTATTAAATAACTTAATTACAACAAACATTATCTACCATTTGAAATCCAAATGGTTTAAGATGAAGCTTGTTTCTTTTTATATTTCGTAAATTCTGAAGTTTAATAAACAGAATCAAGGCATTAATTAAAATTATAACATCAAAAAAGCTTGAACAGGCATTTTTACTTATTTAAAAAAAAACAACTGAGTTTTCATTGAAAATATTTTTATTAATTTTAGGTATTTTGAAATGCATTGTTTAATTAGGTTTATTCACTTTTGTTATTATTAAAAAACATTGCACAGTGTAAACTTTATCTTTCAGATAGTAGTTGAATCATTTACTATGTTGCTTTAAGAAAAACATTATTTATGCAGTCTTTAATTTTTATAACTATAAACACAATCCTGAACATATCTCATTGGACAGAAATATTTGATGAAATAATTAATGATTCCAAACTTTAGAATTTCCTTAGTCTCATTCATGTCTGTGATAAGCTTTGGGGATTGCATAAATTATCTTTTCTGTTTTTGTATTGTTTGCTATATGGTCAGTTTAATATTTGCTATCACTAACATAAATTTTCATTAAAAAATATATTTAAATATTTTATTTTAAAAGGAAAAAGCTAATTAATTTGTAGGTTAAAATATTCTTTGATATTTTGGAACTAATTAACTTGCCAATTTTTTCTCTGCGGGAGTTAATCTGTATGTGGGATCTTGTTTATGAAGATGAAAAAAGTCCTCCATTTAAAATACATTTTTGCACTACAGCTCTATTGGTAAAAGTTTTTTTCTTATAAATGATATAAATGTTGTTTATACAGTCTTTAAAAATATTACATTACAATAAACAAAATGGAGTGCATTTTTATGTTATCAAATTTTCACCCTAATCTGAAATGTTAAAAAAAATTACAAGAAATAGTTAAAGTCTACTTAAGTATCATTGTTGTATACTGTAACTTTCTATATTTTAATTTTTATGGTGTTTTGTTTTACTTTGCTCACTGTGATATTTTATTATATTTTTGATTCTGTCAAATTACAGAGACAGCTGAATACAAATTTCTAATTTTACATTGTACATATGTATTCATTATATATTGGTTGTTGCAGTGTATTCTGTTATGAATTTTTTTTTTTATTTTCTTTGTGCCTTGATACGTTTGAAGTATTTTTTCTCTTATTTGTTTGTATACAGCGCATTATCTGGGTTTTTTAATTATTTTTTTTTTTATAAACTAAAGGAATGTTGTTCACATAGCAAGCTTTTCAGCACTCAGAAATTGAATGAACAGATTTGACAAATAAGCTTGACTAAATATGTATTAGAAGTTCAACATAGTTTATTTTTATAAAAAGTTTTTTTTTTTTTTTTTAAAGCTGTATGTGCACATCATGCATTTATTTTTTTTTGTTTGCATTTCACTAATTTTTTTTTCAACCTCTACCCTGACCCATTTCTTTCTTGTCTGCTTGAAGTTACTGTAGTAAAATCTATAGAAATTGGAAATAATATTTTGTCCAACCTAAAGGCTTTCCTCAAGTATGCTATGTTTACATAACCTTATAATCTTCTTTTAAGATATTAGAATATAGTAGTAAAACTAAAATAATGCACCAGTCTATCTTTCAATATAGTAATCTGTATAGTATATTTATTTTACAAAACATTTCTGCTGTTTGTTGTTGTTGTTGTTTTTTTTACATAAGCTTTTATTTTAAAAATTTTAGGTCTGGAATAATTTTAATGTAATTATTATGTTTTTTTATTGAACAGAGCTGATGTCTTGTAGCCCAGGAAGCTGTAGTAGTCAGCCCATGACTACTAGCATTACAGAGGATCGTATGTAAGGATTCAGTGTAACCAAGAAAATGTCAGTCCTAACCCGTCACTTCAATCATGCTTTATACATTTATATCTTAAGCTATACCCAGCATCTGACTTAAAATTGTAAACAATTTTATTTAAAAAAAAAAAAAAAAAGACTTGTATTATGAATGCTACACTGAACCAAAAAAACAAGAATCTTGTCCTCTTGATATGCATTCCAGAGTACAGCTGCTTACACGCAGAGTAAAAATTCCATTGCCTGGAATGTTCCTTATAAATTGTGAAAGCCTTAACTGATGAAGATTCATGTGATAGTTTAGATAAATGGGTAAAACTGATATTAAAATTGTCTATGAAAGTTTAAATACACCAGTCACTTGAATAATGTATATGTGTGCTAATTTGTGTTGCTTGAATGTTCTGATTTTCTCAGGAACTAAACTGGATTTTTTCTAAGGGAAAATTACAGATTATATAAAGATTATGACACTCTTTTAATCAAATTTTGCATAAATTATTAAGTGTAATTTAGGTTGGATACAAGGTGTTTTACCACTTTTGTAGAAATTCAAAAATAAAATACTCCAAAGAAACTTTTCATACATTACTCTTTCAATACAATTGATCACTGAAAGAGATGAAAATTATGTTCAATATTGAACAGTTTTATTGAATTATGAGATTGTTTACTATCTACACTTTTTCAATTGACCTTATCTTGATGAATTTTGTTTTAAGTGTTATAAAAATGCATAGGTTTGACATAGCATGCACATAAATCAGCTTTATATTTTTTAGTAGTTTTTAAAGCTTTTTATTAACTATTTTATATTATATGTGATAAAGATGACCATAGAAAAGTGGCTAAATTATCTTGAGGAAAAAAATAAATCACATTTGTAGATCTGTACATATTTTGTTATTTTAATTAATTTTCTTAAGAATGATAAAAAGTTCTTTCACAGATACTCTATTTGCTACATACATATATTTATTTATTTATATATTTTAAACGGTTTTGTTTATTGGATGTCTTTGATGTATTCGTTTAAATTGC
This sequence comes from Bulinus truncatus, assembly GCA_021962125.1. Taxonomy (NCBI): domain Eukaryota; kingdom Metazoa; phylum Mollusca; class Gastropoda; family Planorbidae; genus Bulinus; species Bulinus truncatus. The sequence continues at coordinate 35,416 of JAGDYQ010000175.1, read as the reverse complement.
AATCTCAGTAAAAAAAAGCAGTGAATTTTTTTTTTTTTTTTACAATCAAATATCCACAAAAACGTATTAGGTTTTAAGAAGAGCATTTAGTTAAGGGAGGATGTGCAATTGTTGGAAAATGTAAATGCACTTTTATTTTTTTTTTAATCAATAAGCCCTCAATTGGAATTTTTGTTTAATTGTTGCTTAGGGAATTAGTTTTCCACATTGGAAAGAAAATATTTCAGCTTCATTTTTTTTTTTTTTTGTACATAGGTATATTAAATCTTTGATCAATCATTTTCAGCTTTTTAATCTGTTGTTTTATGCTGATGTCATTTTTATATATATAGTTTGGAGCAATATTTGATATGTTTTTCTATTAAATTCATACCATTGTAAAAATAGAAATTTATCAATATTCTGTATGTTTAAAAAGCAAGGCATTCTTGCTTGAATAAATATTTTAGTCTTTCATACTCTTCTGTGGCATAATTTTGTTTTCATGTATCTCAACTTTGAAACATTTTCACTGAATTCTTAAGTGTGAACAGCTGTATAGAATTTTTTTTTCCAAGTAAAGCCTATTTTGTGGAGAGAAAACAGAAAAAAAAAAGTTTAAGTGTTACAGCTATTTGCTCCAAAAACGTATGTGCTACACTATTATCCATTAAATGCCAATTATGTTTCTGTTTATTGTTTCTGAGTTTCCTGTCTGGGTGAAAATATTTTAATATTTAGCTAATGAATGAACAGCACAGCACTACTATTTTTTGTTTCCTGATGTTCAAAATGGGATCTAGCAAGTATTTTACATACATTTATATAAAGTGGGCAAAGACTTGTGAAGACCTTGATATATGGGTATTAAGATAAAATTCAATATAAAAGCATCTAAAAAAAATAGCATGAAGATGTTCAATTTTTTTGTTTGCTTTATTTTCTTTAGCAACAAAGTTTTCAAACAAGAACTCATGAAAAAACAAAAATACTCAAATATGACAAATAATAAAGTTATTAAACTAAGAGGAAATGAAGAACTTTCAATATTTAAACAAACAAAATCAATGATGGCAAAGTATTATAATTGCACTTGATAAATTTTTAATAAAAGCACATTATGCAACAATTATTTTTTTTGCAATCTTAGATTTTTAAAAATAAAATAATGATTTTTTTAAAAGTATTTTTTATGTGTATACGAATATTTAATGAAAATAAATCTTTAATACAAAAGAATCCTATAAGATTTACTGAAAACATTTGTAATATTTCTTTTTTCATTAATAAATTTTAATTATTAAATATATTTCAAAACACTATATACAAAATTTAATAAACTATATCTAAAAATAAAAATCTAAAATAATACTTAACAATTTTAGGATTTTAATGTTTATCTATACATTTTTAAAAGAACATTCTTTCACAACAGTACCAAAGAAAACAAAAATTGATCAATATAATAATATTTGATCTGTAATGTAAAAACTAAATAAAAAGAAACTATATATTTGCCTATTTCATAAAAATAATTTATAAATACTTATTCTGACTGCATTTAACCTAAAAGTGGTAATTAAAACGTAAGAACAAAATACAGGATACTTATGTCATCAGAGATCTCTATCAATACACAAAATTTAAGGAAAAAAGCACCATTTTCTAGATTTGTACCTTGTTTTTGCAACCAGAAAAATGGGAAAAATTGGTTGACTGACAAACATTGCATAAGAACAATCAGCTTTGGGCAAGAAATGTTTGCATAATATGCAAAGGTAAACATACAGTAATACATGTATCTACTTGCAAAATTGAGACTTTAGATAAAAAAATTCTAACTTTATTTACATTTTTTTTTTTACTCGACACTTTACTATTTTGTTTTGACTAGATTGTGTGGGTAAACGTGTCACACACAACACGTTGTTTACAGCACTAAGTAACATGTTATAATGATGTTCAAACAATTATTTCAGCATCCAGTAAAACTCTACTAACAGAAAGGTACAATTCATGAATGAAAATCATTCACAGGTTAAAATTATCTTGCGCTGATTTATTTGTTAATAAGTTAAGGAAATGCTGGCTTTATTTTCAGATTGAAATCTCTGGTGCCTGCTACTGCAGCATTGTATGATCCAGTTTGCCAAAATTTCTTGTACCACAAAAATCCTGCTCCAGTGATCAAAAACAATGTAACAACTACTACCACAGTAGCAACAATAGAACCAAAGGAAGCATTTAATGGACGTTGGGATCATTAGAGGATTTGATAAAAAACAGTGACTGGCTGCCCTACCTTCATTTTTTTCTTGAGTCTATAACAGGGGTAACAGAGTCAGATAATGCAGTCTCCTACAGGCATTCAATCATTAGGGTTGGGCCATGGAACTAGAAACGGACGTTGGTATCAATAATTTGAAGTATTAGCATCTGTTTTCTGAACAGTGTTTTCTTGTCCGGTTTTTTTCTTCAGGGTTATCAGAACTCCCAGTTTGCTGGATTAGCTGATCTATTCCATCTCGAGTTTTGGATTCATTCTTTAATATTATGTTCTCCTTCACAGTTGGATCAAATGAAATACTTAGCCCATCTTCTGTTTGAGTTTTTTTAGTTACACTTTCTCTATCTGATTTAGAAACATTAAATTTCTGTGAACTTACTGGTTGTCTCTATTCTGAACATTAATTTCTAAATCCTGTTCTCTGCCATAATTAAAATCTCCACTGTCCTCCACATCAGAAAGATTCGCCTCAGTGAGAAAGTAATCCACCCCTTTAATTCCAGATAAGCTAACAGTGGAATGTAAACTATCAGAAGCTAAAGTTAATTTATCATCTCCAACGCCTCTGTTGATTTTGTGAAACATAAGTGGATTGACTTAATTCACCTGGATAAATTGCATCTATCATCAGTTACTAAGTTCAATGACAGTATGACTCATTTTTTTCTATTACCGAAATAGTGACTGTTTTCTCAGAAATATTGTAATGATCATCAGGAGCATTTGCATTGCTCACTTTTATTAGAAAATTCACTTCTCAGTAGTACTCAGGGTCATGGTGCTAAAATTTAAAGGTGCTTCCTGAAAGATATTTTTATTTCTCAAAGATTCATTTCGGAATCTGTCAATGTCATGCACATTTAATTGGTCTGACGGAGTTACATAATTAGGAGGTCTCATTAGAAAATTCACTATCATCCGAAGTGGAAGCTTTTATTTGCTTGACATTACTATGCTGTCTATTTGAGTCTATAACTTACTGGTTTAAATTCATCAGTAACTGTAACATCAGAAGAATTTGATGTATTAAATAATCTTAAAGCTACAGCTGTATAATTAGAATACTTTTCAGTGGTGTTCCCATTAAACCACAAATCATGGACATCAGACTGGAGAGCTGTGTGTTTCTTTGACACCACTCAGTTGTGTAAATAATTCCAGAATGTCTAAAGAAATGTTACCTGTAGCTTCAGTTGGTTTGTTACTCACTGGATACAAAGAATTTATAAAATCTGTGAATGGGCTTGTATTATTGCGGATTTGTTCAGTATTTGTGGTAAGTAGTCTACTTAAAATCATATTAGCCTGAAAACTGACATTACTTGGCTGAGCAGCTGTCTCTTCACTAACTTGTTTCAAACTGTCTGAAACATTAACTGATTCCTCCCTCTGTTTTCTGTAATATATTTGTGAGCTCTGAAAATGGTGTTATAAAACTGACATTTTGTTCAGCAGTTATATTAGGATGGTAGATTAGTTCAGAATTAGAATGAGAAATCTTCACTTCATTGACATCTTTCTGTTTTACAGTTGTTTCTGTATTTTTCATAA
>JAGDYQ010000175.1:0-31099 GCA_021962125.1 Bulinus truncatus | reverse complement strand
ACTACCATGGGGCGGCAAAATGTATACATTAAAATGAAATACCTAAATAAGAGGGTGGCCGATACCCACGCTACGCCGCTGGCTACTACTCAAATGCCTCCAACAATTGAAAATAACCGTTAGATAACCCAAGTCTTTAACACAACACTGATGCTAACAAAAAAAAAGTCTTTTGGACGCAAATGTAGGCTATTAATATTTATTCATAATGTTAATCAGTGCTTTTTTTTTTTTGTAAAAAAAAAAAAAATAGGTGCCGGTACTCAATGAAGGATCGCCTAGCTTTTAACTACCACTTCGCACCTCGATGCAAGCTAAATCACAGCTGCAAAAATACTATTTTAAAATAATTCAATTTTAACAAATTAATAATATAATAAATTAATAATAAACGTTAAACTACAAGAAAAGTATTTTTTCCCCCACAAAAAAGCACTGATGTTAATATTTTTCATCACACCATGCGTTACTCAAATGTTACATGTTTCCCGAGCACAGCATATTCGGGGAAGGGAGGGGGCGTTCAAAGCTTATGTGACATGAATTAATTTTAGCCGAGAAAACATTCATTCATTCACGTTTATATATATATATATATATATATATATATATATATATATATATATATATATATATATATATATATATAAATCGGCTGTAATGGGCTGATAAACCCAAAGGAAGAAGAAGACATATCAAAGTAAGGCTCATAAAGCAGTTTGGGTAAATATGTATGGCCTACATATCAAAATAGTACTCGTAAGACTGTTTGCCCCTGATCTAGGTAAAGTCTCCAGCTGTCACACACCTTCGAAATATCCTTCCAGAGTTATCTGAGGTCAAGATCAACGCTAAGATGTCAAGATCAAAGTTGACATTTTTGTATGCTCTGGGACAAAGAAGACTATGGAGTCTTTATAATTTCCTCAGCTAATCGCAGAGAAAGAGTAGCGACTTGGCACAGTTTTTTTTTTCAAGGTTTCCTTGGTAACCACAAAGCAGAACTGGTCAAAACACGTGTGTACTCGTACCTCGAAATGGGTTGCCGAAAGTCCCAAAAGGTCCATATACTTGATGGCTACCTCAACAAGTTTTAGGAGAATATGGGGCATTATCTGCGGAGCAAAAGGAAAGCTTTCATCAAGATTGACAAAATATACTTCAGTTTGAACAACGCTAGATATTGCAGTAGGGACGGATGGTCATGTGCTAAATCGTTCTACTGTCGACCTGCGGGTCCATGGCTCGATCTCCGGTGAGTACAATGGATATTTTAGGTCAAGGCTACAGGTATTTCATCTCATCCTTACAGAGACCTCACATCATGCCCGTAGCCAGGTCAAAGTAAGCAGGGGGGCACCAATACCCAGCAAGGGGGCACCTTTACTTTTACTTTATTTTTCCTCTTATTCTTCTTTTTTTAAGCGGGGGTGGGGCACTCTTGGCTACGGGGCTGCTTCACATACAACTTACAGCTAAGGTCATCTCCATGCCGACCGCTATAAATAGACTAGAAAGCAAAAAACTCCCATCGAATCCTATGTTAAATAGTCTCGGCAACATCGCATTCTAAAGATATAATACCACAATAAAATTACTGTATACAACTATACATATATCAATTTCAGAAGGATATCTCCGATTGGTTTTCTTTGTGGTTATAATTGTCTAGACCGGCTAAACCGGACTAATTCATTACTTAGTATTGGTGCAAATGATCGTGGTACCATTATTGGCATTATAATGATTATCGTAAGATTACGATGGTCTTATATTTAAAATGCGATATTGTGGAAATTGTTTAACATAGGATGCGGTGGGAGTTTTTTTTTTTTTTTGCTTTTCGACCCCATTCACTGCAATATTAATAAAAATGGGTTAGATGAAAGTGAGTCGCGAATCGTAAATGAACATTGAACTAATTTAGTTACTAAATGTTTGAGAACCACTGCTCTACTCTGAAGAATACATTTTATAAACTTTAAAAAAAAATAAAATTAAGAAGTATTTTTTGTACATGTTAAATTCATTGTGTGTAATTTCATGCTCTAAAAATATGAGTTTCACGCCTTAGATAAATTTCAATGCTGTATTAGTGTATAGATTAAAAATTGAAAATGATGACTAAGATAACTTTCCAAATTAATTTTCCCACTCCCTGTAAATACACAATGTTTCCGGAAATATACTAATGTCACGTGACATTCGACATTGCTGCATAATAAATCGCTAGAAAATATGGCTACCTTGTGCTAACCATGGACTGAAATGGGCTATCGCCTCTGTTGTTGTCAGAATTTGGAAGGTACATTATAAATTTTTGACCCCTAACGAGTCATGGAGTCAACTGGTGGGGGTCTTTTATCTATGGAAGAATTGCATTTTGAAGTGGAAAGGTTAACTAAAGAATTATCAGAAACCACCAGGGAAAAATTGCAAGCGGCAGAATATGGCCTAGCCGTCTTAGAAGAAAAACAGCAACTACAGCAACAGTATGAAGATTTAGAGGCTCAGCTTGAAACTACACGGTCAGAGCTTGATTGTGCTAAAGAGGTTAGTATATAAGATTCTAAATTTGTTTTGTTTGTTTGACTGATTGGTGTGTGTGGAGGGGTAATTGTAAATTAAATATATCAATCATAATTTGAAGTTCAAATTGAACATAAATATTTTACACAATTTTAGGAAATTGTTACAGTATTAACAGTATTGTACTGTAATAACATTTCTACAGCTCCAAAAAAAGAGTATTTTTTATTGTAAACTTTAAAGTTAGGTATGTATTGTATATTGAATATATAAAAAATAATTAATTTTATGTATTATTAGAGGCTAGCAACCAACCATCTAACTGTACCCTGACAAAACTGCTCAAACATTTTACATAATAATAATATTAATATTTATCAATAATAAGTGTACTTATAAAAACATAGACTCTCATGCTTTCATTAATATTTCATTAAATGGATCTTTTTATCTATGAACAAAATTGAGTATCTAACTCTTAGTAGTCTAAGCCGACTAAGCAGTTTAATTTTTAAAAATTAAGATCATATTTAAATATGACTATTTTGATTTTAAAAAAAAATATATAATTTGCTACTTTTACCAAAGACCTTGCTGAATTTAACTCCCATTTCCAACTTAATTCCCAACACATTCTGTGTACTGTAGCCACTATGGGTGTAACCATATTCTGCTGGGAAAGTGCTGGATGATCAGTGATTCAGTCCACTATTTTTACTGACTAATTAAAATTCACATTTATGCATTATGAAAATCAAGAGACTTAACTTTGAGAATCAATTATCTGAAAGGCAAGGATTTCGAAACCATTGCAAATTCATTAGCTGTAACTTAGCTCATTTTGAAATACTGCCTCACATTCAATCAGAATTTTAGGGAAGAGTGTTCATGTTTTCTGGTCTAGAAATATCTTTCACATAAGAAGCTTTAGCTTTAGACACTGTGATTTATAATAATGTGCTCAGTGAAATCTAGTAATCAAATTATAAAAAATGTTTATAAAAGTATTATCATTTTGCTATCAGGTGTAAATAGATGATAAAATTATTTGTTTTGGCATTTTGATGGGTTTTTCCTTACATTTTTTGAAATCATTGTCTTTATTCTACTGAAAATTCTTTATGGCCTTCTTAAGTTGTATGCATCACTATGTGTAATACCTTTGCAGTGTTAGTAAACTAAAACCTATTATGGGTTATTTAAGAACAAAAATTAAGACATAAACATCTCCTTGCTCAGAAAATTGGATAATGGTCTTTCCATAGTCTTTAAGACTTAACAAGGAGTACTTTTCTGTCAGGTGCATGGATTGGTAAATAAAAAAATTTGTAATACCTTTCTGAAAAGGGACACCCTGCACTTTGACACAAAAATGAACCCATTGTGAAAAATCTTGTTTCTCTTTAAATGCAAGGCATATTGTCGGAAATACTTTATTTATTAATAGGTAATCTTTATCCTTGTTGCTTTTAACAGTTATATCTCAAGATTTTCTCCAATCATAGTGATGCTCAATTAATATTGAAAAACCCCAATGATAGGCCTACATATATATTTTATTAATTTTTTTTTTTTGGCATTCGGTCACTATGCTAAGATGTAATTTAATCCTTTGACAGTAATTGAAAGGCTCATTTTCGCAAGTAGCTAAATCTCAAAATGATCAAAAATTGGTTTTGGTGCTGCAGATCATAGATCAAAGGTAAATAAATACTGTGGGCATAGTTTAAGTGTAAAGAAAATGTATAGTATTTTTTTAAACCCAGGTTAAACATTGCATCTGTTAAATCCCAGAGACCTTTTCTTTCCAGAACCTGCTAAGGGAAACAACCAATCAAACATAGCCATTGTGATTACGTTATCAATTTGTTTCTTCATCAAATAAAATACTGTTGAGCGGGTAAAAACTAATGTTATTGTGCAAGCATAACTAAATTTAATGCAAGCCAGCATTCTGACTGATATAGAAGCTTATGAAAGATGCAATCGAAAATAGTTTTTATTAAGTTCCTAATCTCATAAAGACAAGGATTCACAGGATGCCTCGCTTTTGAATTGCATCAGAGTACGGACTGAAATGTTCATAGTGACAAAAGAAAAATTCTGACAACTGTTGCACCAATAAACTGGTGTGAAGGTATTTGATTGGAAATTTTAAAAAATAATATTTTAATGTAAGGTTGCTACAAGTAATGGTCACTGTATTGTATTTTGTTTACATTTTTTTAAATTGTTATAACTACAAAATTTAGTACACAATTTTAATGTTTTACAATGTATGTTCTCATATAATAAGAGATTTGGTACAATCTACTTTGTGTCAATTTTTTTTTTAGTTTTAAAAAAAAATCTGTCCCTTATTTGTCATTGGTAATCATTGGGCAGACAGGCTCATTCATCTGTTGTAGCCTTAGACAGGTACACTGTTTGCCTTTTTTTTATTTCAAGTATATTGTCTAAATGTGAATATTTGCATACAAAATTTTTTTTATAGATGTAGAAAAGGAGAAGATTAACTGGTATAGAAACAGTATTTTTTAATTTTTTTTTTTTTTTCAAGTTTGTATTTTTGCTAGTTGAACAAATCCCTATAATGCTGTGGCTATTAAAAGCAAGTGAATTCTGCTTCACCTTTCCCAATTAACTCAGGGATATTTTTTATAAATCTCTAATTCATTATTTTATATAAGCCCACTGCCCCATTTATTATTATTTGTGCACATTTTCTACAGGAACTCGTCATTATTTACTACTTAAGCTAAATTAAACCCCCCAAAAAATAAATGTAAACAAACCAGTGTAATGAGTATAGTGTGCAGGTAGCTCAATGGGCCCTTTATATGGTTTGAATTCTTTTAACAAAAATAAATTAGCAAGCTTGTCATTTCTCATAGCAAGGCTGTGAAAAAAATGTTGATCACTTATTTTAATCAAGCCTAAAAATTGAATAAGCCAAACAATTTAAATCAGTGCATCTTTATACATCTATGACTTCTGTGGTGGTGGTGAGGGTTTTGATGGCAGTTTAGTCATACAAAATTGTATAACTTGCTTTAGCATGCAAATAGTAGGGAAAAAATACGATCAGTATGTTTTTAATTTTGTCACACTTGTTTTTTCAAATGCACATTAAACTTGAAGCAAAAATATATATATATATATATATATATATATATATATATATTTTTGCAAAATGATCCTGTTGTTAAAATTAAAAGCTGTAGCTATTTTATTTTATGCACGAATGTCATTTCTCAAAAATCTACTTGTGCTCTATCAAATTATAAAACTGCATTATGTTGGACTGTATCCTTTGTAAACAGAATATCATGTAATTTAGTTGTGTTGTTTTATTTTCTCTACAGGCTATAAGTAAACATCAGACCACCTTTAAAAAGCACCATGAAAGTGGTGTGCACCATGAAGAAAAATTTTTGGAAGAAACAGCACAGCGTGAAGAAAATTATCAATATTCCATCACTGAACTTGAACAAGATCTTAAGTCAACACGGGTTAACTTAACTAGGATTACAAGTGAAAATGAGAGACTTACAGGGGAGCTGTCAGAGTTAAATCATCAGGTTTGTCAACTTTTAGTTTTTATTTTAATCATCATACTATAGAAAACATATTGAGTATCTCAAATTTTATCTTTAAAGTTTGTAGTAGTTCTAACCTAGAGCTTATTATCTTTCTTGCTTAGTTTTATTAATAGATATTTAAAATGGTTTTAACAATATACATAAGAATGGTAGCATAACATTGTTCTTTATGACCTTAGATTGAGGTATTGGAAAATCAGCGCCAACAGCTGCGCCATGATTTACGAGAATATAAAGTGCGTGAAAATAGAAACTTAACAGACTATGCCGAGCTGGAAGAAGAAAATATATCCCTGCAAAAACAGGTAATTTTAATCTGACATTTTCTTTAAAAAGTTTTTTAAGACAGGTTACTGTACATACTTTTTGGTGAGTGTTGTTCTTTTAAGGCCTGCATGCTCACATGCTACGTTTAACATAATCATTAATCAACTAATGGTCTATGACCTGATCAAAATACTTGTAATGACTTTAACAGTAATGAAATGATGACAAACTGACACTCATAGTGCACCATTCTTTTCTTTGCTGGGTCTATTTCTGCTTTCATTGAATCAGTTGTTGTTATCTATATTTCATTTCTTTTACCACAGTATATTTTTGGTGGCCTATACATTTTGTCTGAATTGTAAATGCCGAAAAAAGTAGTAGTTTTGCTAATTTTTTAGAGCTTGGAAACAATATAATTTGTTTCTTTGAACAGTAGATTGAATACTAAGAATGTGTAATTACATACTATTATAATACTGTTATAAAGTTTGTTACATTTTTACCCATAAATGGTAATAGTAGTCATACTATTTTTTACTTTTCAGGTTTCACAACTCAAACAAAACCAGGTGGAGTTTGAGTCTACCAAGCATGAGACTTTACGATTACAGGGGGAACTTGAGGATCTTGTGATGCAGTTGGATGAGATGGCAGGTCTGAAAAGTATAGTAGAGAAAAAACTAGAGGAAGCTCTGGCTTCACTTGCTCAAGAGAGGGAACAGAAACATAGCTTGAAGAAAGAGTTAGACCAGCGAATCACTCAAGAATCAATGTTCAACTTAAGCAACCTGGCTCACTTTGGGGGCTTGAGTGAAGGTCTTAATTTTAATCACCATACTGAACAAGGTACTCACCTCTCTCTTAACATATAATCTACAGAATTAACTTTCATATTACTGAGCTATGCTCAATAATTTATAAATTGTCGAAGTAAATTTTTTAAAAATATTTGAAATTTACTCACCAGAACACTGTTTAATTTTATCAACACTCTTTATATGCGCATTATTTTATCCTGCACATAGCAAATAGCCGTTTTAGTGACACATAATTATTCAATAATTTTTAGAGGAAGACATGGACAGTAGTGTTCATCCAGCTTTAAAGAGAATCGAAGCAGACTTTTCGTTTCCAGGCAAAAATAATTCTGATATGCCAACTCCAAGACCCGGAACAGTGGGAGATATTTTAAGTGAAATTCAGGTAAATGATAGTGGTTTATATGATGAGTCTTTGTTCATAGCAATTGCTATATCATTTTATTACATATTAACCAAGGGGCCCTTAACTTGTGTTGGATCAGCACCCCTATCAATTGCACTGATATTGTTTACTTGGCCCTTTGCAAAAAAAACTTTGATATTGCTATTGATATTGCTATTATTTCAAACGCAGGTCTTTTAATGTGTTGTGGCTGCAACAGACACCCAACCCCCCATTTTACTTTACCAGGAGCTCTTTTTGGGTCGGGGTGTTAGTCATGTGTTATTGGTTGAACACATTTTAAATAAAATTTTCTTGTTGTTTCAGAATTTCTTGCACATCAAATGATAGTAAAAATAGTACTATTTTTAACCATGGAAAATAACCACAAAATATTATGCTTTATTTATAGTAAAATACATGTCATTTATTTTTATACACCATAGTTTTATTAAAGTGATGTGAGAAGGACACAGGGCACAAATTCTGTGACCAAATCTGACCAAGAGATTAGAATATGATTTTTATTAATTTTTGATATTAAAGGACCTTATCATAAGAGAAAACTTTTTAAAATCAGATGCATTTTTAAACCTTTTTTTTTTATACATATCAATTCTTAAAATATTTATATAATAGATAACAGAAGTAGGAAAGCTAGAAAACCTCCTTCAGCAATCTGAATCTGAAAAATTAGAGCTGCAGAAAGCACTTGATGAAGCAAGGAAACTTATTGAAGACACACAAAAAGATCTTATTGAGCAAAAAGAACGCGCTGACCATCTTAAATCTACCATTTCACATGTGGCTGCTATGCATGAGAGACATATGTTACCTAATGATTTGCAGGTAAAATGCTTTTAGTTGGTGTTGTCCGTAATATTTCAGTAGTATAAAGTGGTGGGATTCAGCCTGTTAGCACAAACTAATCGATGCTTGAAATTTGCGATTGTTAATGAAATATTTTTTTTGCTCTTTTTATTTGCAATTTCTGATCTGCACAGTTGGTCCCTCTTGTCTGTAACTTCATGAAACCTGTTAAATTTTTAGATACCCCCTCTGTTTTGCTTGGGAGAAAATTGGTTGTTAGGATCAACTTTTAACTATTTCTAACATTTCATTTCTATCACAAAAAGCATTAAAAAAATTAATCAAAATAAGTAATACTAAACAGCATAAAATCTTTTTAATTGTGTATGGGCTTTGGGTCATTTGAATGTTCAGGAATTTTATTTTATTGTTTAATATCTTTCAGAATGGATAGTTTTATTTCATTCCTCTGAACAATATGCTGTATTGTTTTTTGTACAATATTGACCATTTCATGCTGTACATACTAAATGAACTTCGTAGGATTGCAGTCTTCTGATAATTATGTAAAAGTTTAATACATGTATAATTCAATTACGCTTTCTTAAGCTAATTTTTATATTGTAGGTCTCTTATGATGAAGGACTGCTAGCTGAAATTGCTGATGAAACTGACCCTGACAGGAAAGCATTATTGGAACTCAAACAAAATTTACAACAAAATGAAAAGAAATATACGACAGCTCTGAGAGAAATAGGAAACCTTCAAGCTGAAATTAGTCGATTGCAAAGTAGAAATGCAATAGTTGGAAATGCTGACATTGAACAGGCAAGGAAATTATGTTTTTCTGTCGGCTGATATAGGAACATGAAATTGAGAAACAAAATTTTTTTCTAATTGATAAAATTTTCTTTCAATTCAGTTCTTACTTTTTTGCCACCTCTAGTTTACAAAACAGACAGACAATACTAAAACACTGAATAGGATTTTGAATTTAACTATTATTGTTAATTTATACTATCATGCTAATTTTTTATTTTTTTATACATTGCTGTACAGGCTCTGGCAGAATTAAAGAATAAATGTGATAAATATGAGCGAACCATCAAAGATCAGGAAAATGATCTCAAATCAGCCACTGAAGCAGCAGGTGTCTCTAAAAATAGCTTAGAAAATCTTCAGGGAGAGCTGACGTGCATTACAGAAGACTTGGCGCAATTGTATCATCTGGTCTGCCAAGTTACTGGTGACACCCCTTCTCGTGTCATGTTAGACCATGCCAAGGGTGGGACAATGAGAGGGGACAGTGAGCGTGCATCTAGTGAAGATGTATCACCTTCTACAGAAAATAAATCAATAGTTGAAAATGGACAGGTAAACTAGTAAAAAGGGTTACCCTAAACCTCTATAGTTATTCAAAATTTGTTTTAAATGCATTTATCCTATATGTTTTTAGTTATCATTAAGTTCAATTTGGCTCATATTTTTTTTAATGCTGTCTACTGCTTTATATGTTTTAGGACAACAAGACCAGGGATGAGACACTGCCAACGGAACCACTGTCTTCTTCCACCCCTAAGTCAAGTGAAAAAAAATCTGGTAAAAAGTTACGGTCAAACCAATCTCCAAGCAAATCTGATCCTACCTCATGTGGAACACTTTCAGAAACCATAGTTGATCAGGTAAAAATAAATATGTCTTTAAAATATTTATTTATACATAGTACATAGGTAGTTTTAAAAAAAACATTATGCATATCCCTTTATAATAAAATAAAAAATAAATGTTTCCCTTTATTTAAATTTTTTTTTATTCTAATACATGTATAGGTAAAATTTTAAAAACACTTTTCTTCTAACATAGGTAAAATTTTTACGCCGTGCCATTGAACACCTCATGGAGATGTCAAAACAGTGGCAACAGCAGGGTAATGTTGGAGGAGAGGAAAGCGGTGAAGATGATAGGCAAGAGTTGCAAGAGCAGGTGAATTTTAGTCTTAGCCTTTTTCAACCCAACTCATAAACCTTTATGACTACATTTTTTTATTGTTCAAAAAAATGTATTGAGGGTTAGCTTTAAATGTTAACATTTCTTACAGATTACATTAATTAATCAGTTACAACCTTCAAAATACCTGTCTTATTTCAGGTCATAAAACTTAAAGCAATGTTATCTACAAAGAGAGAACAGATAGCTACACTACGCTCTGTTCTTAAAGCTAATAAATCTACTGCTGAAGTGGCACTTGCCAACCTTAAGCAGAAGTATGAAAATGAAAAAGTAATTGTTACAGAGACCATGATGAAGTTGAGAAATGAACTAAAATCCTTGAAAGAAGATGCAGCCACTTTTGCTTCATTACGAGCCATGTTTGCACAACGCTGTGATGAGTATGTTACACAGCTTGATGAAATGCAGCGTCAGTTATCTGCCGCTGAGGAAGAGAAGAAAACTCTCAATTCATTATTGCGTATGGCCATTCAACAAAAACTTGCGTTGACTCAGAGATTAGAAGACCTTGAATTTGACAGAGAGAGAAGAACAATGACCACTAGGCGGCAGGGACCCCCTAGAAATAAAATGGGCAATTCCAAGGTGAGTTTTTTTCTTTCTTATTTTTTTTTTAATTTTCTCCCCTTTTTGTCTTCTTAGAAAAATGTCTAAATAGTTGATCTAGATATTTACTTTATGTGATCACTGATACACCTTTGGTGAACTCTGTTTGTCCTAAAATACTTTTTCTTAATAATTCAGTTCTTTTATGATTTTATGTAAATAAATTTGTAGACAGACATTTTGGTAAAGAATGTAAAAGAATATTTTCAAACAGGTTTTTTCTTAATGATTATGGTTGCTGTCTTTTATTAGTGCCTTTTGATTTTGATTGCGTGGTCTCACTTTTAAAAAATTTATAATTACAAAATGTTGAAAGTTTTTTTAATCTTCATATACTCAGAGCTTTTGAAAAGATATTTTTTTTTACTAAATTAAGAGGGTAATAGAGATAGGATTAATAATTACAAATCGCCTTTGCTAATTGTCTAATCTGTTTTAGTTTGAGCTCTATGCATGATATTAAATTTACTTGAGAATATTCTGACAGAATTAACCTAGCACAACTGTTTGTGAACATTTTTTTTAAGAAACTAGTCATTTTTAGCTCCATACTTTCTTACATAGCTGTCCTTTTTATTTTCAGTCCATTGAATTCATATTTTTCATGTGTTGTAGTTCCATATTTAATATACATATATATTTAGGCTTTTTTAACTGATGTAGAAAATGGAAAAAAAAAAAGTGTATTACATGCATTAACCAAACTATAAGTAAAAACTTGGTCCTTGAACCCCAGTCTTGTAGTTAGTGACATCATGAACTATTGTGTTTCCAGTACACTTCAGCCTCATCTCAACACCAGCAACAAGATGAACAGGCAGGCAGCCATTACAGGCGCCCATATCATAACTTTCGAAGAGATTATTAATATAGGGGTCAATGTTTGCTGTGGTAGGAGGGGTAAGTTGGCATTCAAGCAACAAAATCAATCCTCTATTAATTAGGCCATCTTAAACTTTTTTTTTTTTAGAGATCATACTCATCAACATTACATTTTATGCTTCCTTAGATTATGATTAACATTAGCATACTTGTATGACCAAGTCTAGAGGTCCCATATTGTTGCTAGAAAGGGGAATTTTAATCATATTTTACCTTTGATCATGATATGAGTTGTTTTTTTTTTTTGAGAACATTTAAAATTTAAGAAAATATGCTATTATCTCAATCTTTTAAAGCTTAATGGTAAATTGATATTTTAAAGTATTAAATATGAATATAAAAAAAATAGATAAAAAATACAAATATATCAAAGTTCTTGTATTTTGTCTAGTATGAGTTACACTTGTATGTTTTACTAACCTGCATTTTAGAATTGAGCTTTAGTAATACATGTATAACTATCAGTGGCACGCCGAATAATGACAAAGGAGCTGTTAAACTTTTTATGACCGATTACTCATTAGTATTTTCTTTAGTTATTTGCATTAATATTTACAGTCAGTAAATATTACAGTACTCAATTTAAAAGCAGAATTGAAGTAAAAAATTTGCCTTAGATTTATTAGTGGGTAAATAGATAATAAAAGAATGTGATTTTTTAACTAGCTTTCTAAAGCTGTGAAGTTGTTATATATATTTATATATGTTCTCTAGTGAAATTAAATAAAATATGAGTAGCAAGCAGCTGCAAAGTTGGCATTCTTTGGGTCAATTAATAAAAACGTGCAGTCGTTGAAATAATTACTGTGGTCTAATTTGAAAGGATATAACTTTGAAGTATCCTCTGTGAAATGTCCTGACTTCACCCTGTTACCTCTTAATCAAGTAATCATGTTTTTAAAATGATAATGTGCTTGCTTCATAAAACTTACAAAGTTTTGATTAATTAGAAATATTCTATTCACTTTTTTTTGTTTTGACAAAAAAAAAAAGAAATGAGAATTTCAATATAAATCATAACCAAAATGTGGATCTTTGAAAAAAAAAGTCGTTGTTTACTATTTCAGCATTGCTCAATACTGCACGTAGCTTGCCACTTTCACCAAACAATTGTATTCTTGGTATGCTTTTGTCTCATCTCTTTCTCCAGTCATGCAGAATTGGATTTTTATTACTCAATTTTAATACTATTATTATTTTTGCAGAATATCGTGTTTTATCTTAAAAATTGTTATCTTGGCCTACAAGCTTTAACGTTACACTGATGACAGTTTGTACTGTTATTTATACTAATGCTAGATGTAAAAAAAAAAATGCCTCATACAATTTTATTTCTTGCATTTTCCTATCTATTTCTGCAATTTTCCCCACTTATTAAAGCGGTGATGGAGGGCCTGCTTAAATCTATCTGTTTGAGCATTTGTGCTCAAAATATTTATTTTTTTAGAAGTCGTAATACAAATTCAGAGACTAAATGCATGCATTTCATTACAGTGTTTCTCTACAAATGTAGAAACATATCGAAACAAAATTATACATTTTTTAATTGTCTGTTTACTAATATTGCATTAAAAGTATACTAAATTCATGTTCGTTAACTAGTTCCAATGCTTTCATACTTAAGCCATTAATTAAAATTTAAGTCAAGACTTGCTGTTAGAATTGTTCATATTCTTGTGTGTTAATCGCACGTTGTAGCTTAACACTGAAAGTTTTACATGCTGTCCCTGGCAGATTTTTATAAGTAACCATAATAGTACATTTAAGTCAATTTGACCTCTTTATCTCTGTATTTATAAATATGAATTTATGAATGTCAATTGTACATGTAACACAGAAACATTTTTATTTCTTGAATAAATCATGGTACTATAATAGACCACTTCCATGAACTATCTTCTATGATTACTTTGATTTATTCAACAAAAAGATATATTTACTTTTATTTATTCCAGAAAATGATTTTTTTTTTACCCAGATAATTTTAAGTCTGCTCTGCTCTTAAGAACACAGATGTTAACTACACAAACTGTACTAAATGTGATTCATAGGACTGTTGATTTAAAGCAGTAATACTGTCTACACAATACACCAGGATTCAGTATGCTACATAATCTCAAAAACATATCTCAAAAGCAGACAAAAAGATTTTTCATAATTTTATCTATACAAATCGTAATTTTGATTTTAACAATGAGAAAAACAATTACTGTTAAACAATTTATCTTGACCAGCTACAATTTTATACCTCCACTGCAAACACATTTTAGCTGGTTTATAAAGATGTAAAACCTCTTTCCTCTCACACCAACATTTAGCTATCTGTGTAACTGTACTTCATATTTTTTGTTTACTATTGAACATATTTTGATTTATGTAAATATTCTACAATTTATCTGTAACATTCAACTTTGCTGGACACTGCTAGATTTCTATATTTATATTTGCTACATTCATTTTTTAACTTCATGAGCTATTACATTTACTGTCAAACATTTCCTAATGTAAAAAAAAAAAAGTAAAAATTTCTGTGTTTTTAGAGATGAATTTATAATTTTTATTTTTTTTTTAAATATCCATTTAATGTATATCTCAGACATTTTAATGGTGATTTAAGAAATTGATTTTGTATTATTGTGTCTTCTTGATATTGCAGATATAATTTTGTTTAACCCATTGTCATATAAATACGTGACATTACGCTGGTTAGTTTTTGTATTGGATAAATGCTTTCTTTTTAAAGAACACGTTATCTTCATTCCCTACTAATGTCAGACTGTATTTTCATTGATTTCTAGGGTATCGCCAGTAAGGGTAAATTGTGTCTTCCAGCAGGTCTATAGTCTCATTTCTTCCTCTATGTGGCATGACTGTTCCTTGTTTTTTTATTATTATTCTAATGAATCTGTATTAGAAAATTTTATTCTTTAATGATCAATGTTTATTAGTTTATGGATTAGCAAAATTTTAGTTTAGTAAATATTTGTCAGCACTGCTTATAATAGGCTTGGAAAGCAGCTAGAGAATGTATGTTTTTTTTTTTAACCATTTCTGTACTTTTTTTTTTTTAGATAATGGGTAGGGTTGTTAGTTGGAAATTTTAAAGATATCTTTACTATTGACCTAGCAGATGCCTAAGGATTGCACCTTTTATTTTATGAACGACAAAAGAGAAATACATATTTTGAATTATTAGTATAAAAAAATGTGTTGACTGAATGTTTTAATAATGTCATCGAGTTTGTTATCTTATTAAATAACTTAATTACAACAAACATTATCTACCATTTGAAATCCAAATGGCTTAAGATGAAGCCTGTTTCTTTTTATATTTCGTAAATTCTGAAGTTTAATAAACAGAATCAAGGCATTAATTAAAATTATACCATCAAAAAAGCTTGAACGGGCATTTTTTACATTTTCATTGAAAATATTTTTATTAATTTTAGGTATTTTGAAAATGCATTGTTTAATTAGGTTTATTCACTTTTGTTATTATTAAAAAACATTGCACAGTGTAAACTTTATCTTTCAGATAGTAGTTGAATCATTTACTATGTTGCTTTAAGAAAAACATTATTTATGCAGTCTTTAATTTTTATAACTATAAACACAATCCTGAGCAAATCTCATTGGACAGAAATATTTGATGAAATAATTAATGATTCCAAACATTAGAATTTCCTTAGTCTCATTCATGTCTGTGATAAGCTTTGGGGATTGCATAAATTATCTTTTCTGTTTTTGTATTGTTTGCTATATGGTCAGTTTAATATTTGCTATCACTAACATAAATTTTCATTAAAAAATATATTTAAATATTTTATTTTAAAAGGAAAAAGCTAATTAATTTGTAGGCTAAAATATTCTTTGATATTTTGGAACTAATTAACTTGCCAATTTTTTCTCTGCGGGAGTTTATCTGTATGTGGGATCTTGTTTATGATGATGAAAAAAGTCCTCCATTTAAAATACATTTTTGCACTATTGGTAAAAGTTTTTTTCTTATAAATGATATAAATGTTGTTTATACAGTCTTTAAAAATATTACATTACAATAAACAAAATGGAGTGCATTTTTATGTTATCAAATTTTCACCCTAATCTGAAATGTTAAAAAAAATTACAAGAAATAGTTAAAGTCTACTTTAGTGTCATTGTTGTATACTGTAACTTTCTATATTTTAATTTTTATGGTGTTTTGTTTTACTTTGCTCACTGTGATATTTTATTATATTTTTGATTCTGTCAAATTACAGAGACAGCTGAATACAAATTTCTAATTTTACATTGTACATATGTATTCATTATATATTGGTTGTTGCAGTGTATTCTGTTATGAATATTTTTTTTTATTTTCTTTGTGCCTTGATCCGTTTGAAGTATTTTTTCTCTTATTTGTTTGTATACAGCGCAATATCTGGGTTTTTTAATTTTTTTTTTTTTTAAACTAAAGGAATGTTGTTCACATAGCAAGCTTTTCAGCACTCAGAAATTGAATGAACACATTGGACAAATAAGCTTGACTAAATATGTATTAGAAGTTCAACATAGTTTATTATTATAAAAAGTTGTTTTTTTTTGTTTTGTAAAGCTGTATGTGCACATCATGCATTTATTTTTTTTATTTGCATTTCACTAATTTTTTTTTCAACCTCTACCCTGACCCATTTCTTTCTTGTCTGCTTGAAGTTACTGTAGTAAAATCTATAGAAATTGGAAATAATATTTTGTCCAACTTAAAGGCTTTCCTCAAGTATGCTATGTTTACATAACCTTATAATTTTAATGTTCTTTTAAAATATTAGAATATATTTAGTAAAACTAAAATAATGCACCAGTCTATCTTTCAATATAGAAATCGGTATAGTATATTTATTTTACAAAACATTTCTGCTTTTTGTTGTTGTTGTTATTTTTTTACATAAGCTTTTATTTTAAAAATTTAGGTCTGGAATAATTTTAATGTAATTATTATTTATTTTTTTATTGAACAGAGCTGATGTCTTGTAGCCCAGGAAGCTGTAGTAGTCAGCCCATGACTACTAGCATTACAGAGGATCGCATGTAAGGATTCAGTGTAACCAAGAAAATGTCAGTCCTGACCTGTCACTTCAATCATGCTTTATACATATATATCTTAAGCTATACCCAGCATCTGACTTAAAATTGTAAACAATTTTATTTAAAAAAAAAAAAAAAAAGACTTGTATTATGAATGCTACACTGAACCAAAAAAAAACAAGAATCTTGTCCTCTTGATATGCATTCCAGAGTACAGCTGCTTACACGCAGAGTAAATTCCATTGCCTGGAATGTTCCTTGTAAATTGTGAAAGCCTTAACTGATGAAGATTCATGTGATAGTTTAGATAAATGGGTAAAACTGATATTAAAATTGTCTATGAAAGTTTAAATACACCAGTCACTTGAATAATGTATATGTGTGCTAATTTGTGTTGCTTGAATGTTCTGATTTTCTCAGGAACTAAACTGGATTTTTTCTAAGGGAAAATTACAGATTATATAAAGATTATGACACTCTTTTAATCAAATTTTGCATAAATTATTATGTGTAATTTAGGTTGGATACAAGGTGTTTTACCACTTTTGTAGAAATTCAAAAATAAAATACTCCAAAGAAACTTTTCATACATTACTCTTTCAATACAATTGATCACTGAAAGAAATGAAAATTATGTTCAATATTGAACAGTTTTATTGAATTATGAGATTGTTTACTACTACACTTTTTCAATTGACCTTATCTTGATGAATTTTGTTTTAAGTGTTATAAAAATGCATAGGTTTGACATAGCATGCACATAAATCAGCTTTATATTTTTAGTAGTTTTAAAGCTTTTTTTATTAACTATTTTATATATTATATGTGATAAAGATGACCATAGAAAAGTGGCTAAATTATCTTGAGGGGAAAAAAATAAATCACATTTGTAGATCTGTACATATTTTGTTATTTTAATTAATTTTCTTAAGAATGATAAAAAGTTCTTTCACAGATACTCTATTTGCTACATACATATATTTATTTATTTATATATTTTAAACGGTTTTGTTTATGGGATGTCTTTGATGTATTCGTTTAAATTGCAATCTCAGTAGAAAAAGCAGTGAATTTTTTTTTTTTTTTACAATCAAATATCCACAAAAACTATTAGGTTTTAAGAAGAGCATTTACTTAAGGGAGGATGTGCAATTGTTGGAAAATGTAAATGCACTTTTATTTTATTTTTAATCAATAAGCCCTCAATTGGAATTTTTGTTTAATTGTTGCTTAGGGAATTAGTTTTCCACATTGGAAAGAAAACATTTCAGCTTCATTTTTTTTTTGTACATAGGTATATTAAATCTTTAATCAATCATTTTCAGCTTTTTAATCTGTTGTTTTATGCTGATGTCATTTTTATATATATAGTTTGGAGCAATATTTGATATATGCTTTTTATTAAATTCATACCATTGTAAAAATAGAAATTTATCAATATTCTGTATGTTTAAAAAGCAAGGCATTCTTGCTTGAATAAATATTTTAGTCTTTCATACTCTTCTGTGGCATAATTTTGTTTTCATGTATCTCAACTTTGAAACATTTTCACTGAATTCTTAAGTGTGAACAGCTGTATAGAATTTTTTTTTCCAAGTAAAGCCTATTTTGTGGAGAGAAAACAGAAAAAAAAAGTTTGGTGTTGTTATTTGGTTCTTTTACTAGTATGTGCTACACTATTATCCATTAAATGCCAATTATGTTTCTGTTTATTGTTTCTGGAGTTTCCTGTCTGCAGAAAATATTTTAATATTTAGCTAATGAATGAACAGCACAGCACTACTATTTTTTGTTTCCTGATGTTCAAAATGGGATCTAGCAAGTATTTTACATACATTTATATAAAGTGGGCAAAGACTTGTGAAGACCTTGATATATGGGTATTAAGATAAAATTCAATATAAAAGCATCTAAAAAAAATAGCATGAAGATGTTCAATTTTTTTGTTTGCTTTATTTTCTTTAGCAACAAAGTTTTCAAACAAGAACTCATGAAAAAACAAAAATACTCAAATATGACAAATAATAAAGTTAATAAACTAAGAGGAAATGAAGAACTTTCAAGTTATTTAAACAAAAATCAAAATCAATTATTAGCAAAGTATTATAATTGCACTTGATAAATTTTTAATAAAAGCACATTATGCAACAATTATTTTTTTTAGCAATCTTAGATTTTTAAAAAATAAAATAATGATTTTAAAAAGTATTTTTTATGTGTATACGAATATTTAATGAAAATAAATCTTTAATACAAAAGAATCCTTATAAGATTTACTGGAAAACATTTGTAATATTTCTTTTTTCATTAATAAATTTTATATCATAATATATTTCAAAACACTATATACAAAATTTAATAAACTACATCTAAAAATAAAAATCTAAAATAATACTTAACAATTTTAGGATTTTAATGTTTATCTATACATTTTTAAAAGAACATTCTTTCACAACAGTACCAAAGAAAACAAAAATTGATCAATATAATAATATTTGATCTGTAATGTAAAAACTAAATAAAGAAACTATATATTTTGCCTATTTCATAAAAATAATTTATAAATACTTATTCTGACTGCATTTAACCTAAAAGGTAATTAAAACGTAAGAACAAAATACAGGATACTTATGTCATCAGAGATCTCTATCAATACACAAAATTTAAGGAAAAAGTACCCGATTTTCTAGATTTGTACCTTGTTTTTGCAACCAGAAAAATGGGAAAAAATTGGTTGACTGACAAACATTGCATAAGAACAATCAGTTTTTAGGCAAGAAATGTTTGCATAATATGCAAAGGTAAACATACAGTAATACATGTATCTACTTGCAAAATTGAGACTTTAGTAAAAAAAAAAATTCTAACTTTATTTACATTTTTTTTTTTACTCGACACTTTACTATTTTGTTTTGACTAGATTGTGTGGGTAAACGTGTCACACACAACACGTTGTTTACAGCACTAAGTAACATGTTATAATGATGTTCAAACAATTATTTCGTATCCAGTAAAACTCTACTAACAGAAAGGTACAATTCGATGAATGAAAATCATTCACAGGTTAAAATTATCTTGCGCTGATTTATTTACACAAGTTAAGGAAATGCTGGCCAGATCAGATTGTCTCTCAGTACCGCTACTTGCAGCATTGTATGATCCAGTTTGCCAAAATTTCTTGTACCACAAAAATCCTGCTCCAGTGATCAAAAACAATGTAACAACTACTACCACAGTAGCAACAATAGAACCAAAGGAAGCATTTAATGGGACGTTGGGATCATTAGAGGATTTGATAAAAACAGTGACTGGCTGCCCTACCTTCATTTTTTTCTTGGAGTCTATAACAGGGGTAACAGAGTCAGATAATGCAGTCTTTATGGCATTCAATCTATTAGGTTGGGCCATGGAACTAGAACGGACGTTGGTATCACTATAATTTGAAGTATTAGCATCTGTTTTCTGAACAGTGTTTTCTTGTCCGGTTTTTTCTTCAGGGTTATCAGAACTCCCAATTTGCTGGATTAGCTGATCTATTCCATCTCGAGTTTTGGATTCATTCTTTAATATTATGTTCTCCTTCACAGTTGGATCAAATGAAATACTTAGCCCATCTTCTGTTTGAGTTTTTTTAGTTACACTTTCTCTATCTGATTTAGAAACATTAAATTTCTGTGAACTTACTGAGTTGTCTCCATTCTGAACATTAATTTCTAAATCCTGTTCTCTGCCATAATTAAAATCTCCACTGTCCTCCACATCAGAAAGATTCGTCTCAGTGAGAAAGTAATCCACCCCTTTAATTCCAGATAAGCTAACAGTGGAATGTAAACTATCAGAAGCTAAAGTTAATTTATCATCTCCAACGCTCTGTTGATTTTGTGTTCGATAAGTGGATTGACTTAATTCACCTGATAAATTATATCTATCTTCAGTTACTAAGTTCAATGATGGTGATGACTCATTTTTTTCTATTACCGAAATAGTGACTGTTTTCTCAGAAATATTGTAATGATCATCAGGAGCATTTGCATTGCTCACTTTATTAGAAAATTCACTTTCAGTAGTACTCAGGGTCATAGTGCTAAAATTTAAAGGTGCTTCCTGAAAGATATTTTTATTTCTCAAAGATTCATTTCGGAATCTGTCAATGTCATGCACATTCAATTGGTCTGATGGAGTTACATAATTAGAGGTCTCATTAGAAAATTCACTATCATCCATCTGAAGTGGAAGCTTTTATTTGCTTGACATTACTATGCTGTCTATTTGAGTCTATAACTTCTGGTTTAAATTCATCAGTAACTGTAACATCAGAAGAATTTGATGTAATAAATAATCTTAAAGCTACAGCTGTATAATTAGAATACTTTTCAGTGGTGTTCCCATTAAACCACAAATCATGGACATCAGACTGAGAGCTGTGTGTTTCTTTGACACCACTCAGTTGTGTAAATAATTCCAGAATGTCTAAAGAAATGTTACCTGTAGCTTCAGTTGGTTTGTTACTCACTGGATACAAAGAATTTATAAAATCTGTGAATGGGCTTGTATTATTGTGGATGTGTTCAGTATTTGTGGTAAGTAGTCTACTTAAAATCATATTAGCCTGAAAACTGACATTACTTGGCTGAGCAGCTGTCTCTTCACTAACTTGTTTCAAACTGTCTGAAACATTAACTGATTCCTCCTCTGTTTTCTGTAATATATTTGTGAGCTCTGAAAATGGTGTTATAAAACTGGACATTTTGTTCAGCAGTTATATTAGGATGGTAGATTAGTTCAGAATTAGAATGAGAAATCTTCACTTCATTGACATCTTTCTGTTTTACAGTTGTTTCTGTATTTTTCATAAAATGTTTGTCTGTAACTTCAGCTGATGTATATTGAAAAGTGACAATTGGTCTTACTATTGCAGATACATCACTTTCTTCCTTTACCATGCTCATCAACCTTTTAGTAGTAGTTGTTTCAAAAGTCACTAACTCTATAGTTTCCAATGATGAAGATGATGATTTCATTAAACAGATTGATAACTGGTGGATTAAGCAATCCTGAATATTCAAAGGTGTTTTACATTTACCGGTTATTTTTATTTCTGGTAAACACCTGAACAACTCCTCCAGAAAAGTATCACAGTGTAGAGGGTTATCTGCAAGAATCAGAGATGACATATTGCTCAAGACACACAATTTTTCAACAGGCACCATGGAGATGTTGTTACCTGTCAAGTCCAACACTGATATACTTGACTTCAGAACAGCTTCAGGAATGCCATTAAAATTATTATGGGACAAATTGAGTTTTATCTTGTCATGTGTAGCAGAAAACCAATTTTTATTTACTGAAGAGTATGGTATATTATTGCCATGCAAATTTAATATATTTAAATTTGGAATGTTTTCAAAGTTGCCATCTCCAATTTGTTCTATGTAGTTGTTACTCAGATCAATTGTGGTTAAAGCAGGCATATCTCTAATAGCATTATCAAGCAGTTTTTCCAAACCAGAACCCTTCATTATAAATTTCTGCAAGTAATGTTTCATGGGTTCCAGAAAATAACTTGGTAAATCCGCAAACTGTTTGGATTAAAAACAAATTTATAGTAATGCTGTTCTAAAAAAAAAAAAGGGAAAAAAAAGTAAAATTTAGACACAAAAATGAGGTCCATTAGTCATAAATAAATTTCATTTGTAGAAGCATAGGGTTAATATTTATTGTAATTATTAGAGCTCTGATTTTCACGAAAAATCATATTTTTCAATTTTGTGTTATATTTAATTCTCAACCAATTTAAACCATAATGAAATTACTCTGAGCTCAATAGGACAATATTTATTTGTCATATAACAACAGTTTTCTGCCTTTTAACAACATTATGGCAAATGGCATAAAAAATGCACTGACTTCAGAGCAGCTTTAGAAATGCCATTAAAATTATTATTGGGCAAATTGAGTTTTATCTTGTCATGAGCAACAAAACTCACCAAATTTTAGATCTCTCAAAATTTATGTTCACATTTCCTATCAACAAGTTTACGAAATATTAAATAAGACTTTAAAACAAGGTTTTCTTTACGATATACATTACTGTTTATCTTTACCAACTGAAGAGAGAAAAAGAATCCCATTTTACCCCCCTTTCCCCCCCCCCACCTTTAAAAAAAAAAAAAAAAAAAAAAAAAAAAAAAGACGCTGGTGAAAAAGTTACAAAAAAGAGAAAGAGTGGTTTGATTTTATAATGTGTATTGATCAGTACAGCCTGAATTTTTTTTTTTTTTTTGGGTTATCAATTTTTGTTTGTTTTTTAAAACATATTTTGACTTTTTTTTCTGTCTACATTAATTTTGAATTAGCCTAAAGAACCACACAAATATTGTTTTCTTTAAAAATAAGATAGTCAGTAGACACGAAAGAGTTTCTATTTATCAAAACCATTGCTTATGTGGCTATTTTGTGTGGTTACCATTGAACCAGTTGTTTTTTCAATGAGACCCCAACTCAGGTTTTTATATAGTTAAAAGAATTCTTTAGACAGCGGCACTATAGTTTATTAAAATTTAGTGAACAATCATTTTAATAACAGGAAAATAAATTTTTGGGAGGCCATAATTAAATAACATTGAAACTAACTCATTAGGAGCAGCACTAAACTCAAAGAGTCACACGCCTCTACCCTTGACTTCGGACACAATTTCCATAAGGTAAAATAAATAGTAAATCTGTTTAAACTGCTATTAAAGCTGGTTAATATATTCTTGTCAATTATATTGTGTAATGGCAAGTATAAAAGTTTGGGTTCCACTTTCAAAAGGTCCCTTTTGGTTACAAATTATGTTCACAAATGATATTATATAGGCTGCAACACTAAGGGCCCCAATATATCTTTAAAAAGAGACTTATGCAATGCTGTATAAGCTTAGTAAAGGCTTATTCCAACCAAAACCAAGTAATTTACTACACATAAGCTAAACTTGTGAAATATGTAGAGAAACTGTGCGTTATTAAATATTAGGTGATAGTTTATGGCATATTTTTTTTACTTTTAGGGCATAAATGCATGTATATTTCTACCTTTTATTTATCATAAATATCCTTGTAATACTGAATACAGTAAAAAACTACAGCTGCTATTCGAATTCGATACATAATTTTTTTTATTGAAATCAATACATAATTAAAAATAATTTTAAACAAAATAACGCATGTTTAATAAACACAAATTAATTAATGTATTCTTTGTATTTAAACAAGATTGTCTGTCATATTCCAGGGTAGCCACATGCTGGAATGAAGGAAACTTTATGAGATAATGTTCAGTGAGTTTTGTGCGGCTCACCATGAGTTATTTTCAATCATTTTATAACTTTTATTCACTATATATTGTTTAATTAACTGTTTTGCGGCTCTTCATAGTATTAGAACTCTATAAAAAGCCTTTTTGCGACCCCCCCCCACAATACAGGTCTATGCAATAAATTTCCTAATTAGTCAGTTTTGAATATATCTGAGTTCTCTAAAATTGTTACAACTGCATTAGCATATGTGTATGTTAAATTATTAATTCAGACCAGATTATTCTCCAGTCTTTTCAATTCATGTGATTTCCTACTTAAAAATAATAGAATATCTAGAAACTGGTTGTTTACATATTATATTAAAACTTTTTAAATATTTAATCCCTTTCACGACATCTGGTCATTATGACACACTTCACAATCCCCTCCGAAAGGATTGTTACTTATAGCTTACCCCACCACAAAACACTCTTTAAAAAATATGTACATGAAATTCTATCAAATAAGTCGTTTCAAGCTCATGACACCTGTCAATGAACAAGTGGCAAACATCAGCAGATGTTAACAAATTGTATCATCCAGGGTCAGAAATAGAACATAAACGACAATCTTATTGTTTTAAGGTCATTTAGCTCTTTCTTGATTGTTCTGATCTCTTCTGATCAACTTCTGTTAACAGAATTGAGTTATTTAATGACATTTTCTTCATGATTTTTTTCGCGATTCTAAAATAACAGCAATTGGAACAAAATAGACACTTAGGTGTTTTGTTAAAAAATATTAATCCCATAATTTCTTCAGTGCATTTTAGCAGCCCTAAAAAAAACTTACTGCATTGCCAGACAGATCCAAATACTTCAAAGATTTTAAATTAGAAAAATCTTTTTGGTCAGCATAAGATAATGAAGTGTCGGACACGGTTAAATTCTCAAGTAGAGTCAAATCTGATGAACCAATTTTCAGGCAAGCTTAGGATAAAGCATTCAACCACTCTCCAGGTCCTAGGGAATTCAGCAAGTAAGATTTCTTTATTTTTCTGCAATATGTCTTTGTCAGTTAATTATTTATTAACCGTAATTAATCTCTATCTATAAAAGAAGAAGGCTATATAAAAATGTATTAAGAATACCTTTAATGAAGCTGCAAGTTTTAGTTCCTTAATATTCATAATTTTATGAAGCTTAAGCACTTCCAGGTTGGACAACTGAGTTAAAAATCTGGATCTACAAATCTTACTCTAAAGATATCCAGTCTCTGTAACAAAATATTAAAAAAAAAAAAACTAATTTTGTAAGCAGATTTTTCTTTCAAATCTCAAAAGATGTATCACAATAATAATATTCCATGATATTAATAAATTTAGTTCCAATTAGCAATAATCTTTTTTGCAGACATCTTTTAAAAATACATCATACAAAAATGAAACTAGTTGAGGTAAATCGGTCAAAATGGACTGATATGTCAATTGGTCAATAATGGGTAACAGTGCAATAAGACATCTTAGGTGGCCTACATAACTCTTTTTGTTTGTTTTCTCTGGTGCTGCATGAAAATCAGTGGAAATATGGGATTTAACTCATAAAAAACATAGGCTTAAAAAAAAAAAAAATGGAAAGACCATCAATAGTATGAAAAGAAATCAAATAAATATAATGTAGTATTTTTTTCAAAAACTATAATATGTTGAAACCAAAATAAATGCAAGTTATAAAATAATAATATATAATGAGAAAGAATGAAACCGACAACGCTCTAAAACAGATTTCCCTGCCATGGAAGGTAACAACCGGAATTAGCATGTCTTTAAAATCTATTCTCACCATTGTCAGTACTATCTAATTATTAATTATGACATTAAAAAAATCGATAAGTGAATAGGAATCTCATAAAATAATTTTAAAAAACTGATAATTAGTAGTAATTGGTTGATAGCTTGAACACAATAAAATATATGATAATAGCTTCAAGGTAACTTTTAAAACACCTATTAGGTGATAAACATTTTAATGTGTAAAATTCAATCTATGATTTTCTAGTCCTGTGTAACAAAAGGCAAATAATATTTTTAAATTTTACCTTCAGTAATAAAGGTTTTCCTTCCTTTGCCAACCTTAAAAAATGTAAACTTGGAGGCATCAAACCGAAATATTCAAGACTGTTTAATTCATTCAGCAAAGTTGGAGGAAATCCTTTCAACTGTCATGAAAAATAAATAATTTTCTGTAAAAAATATTATATATCTGCACTTAAATAGAAAAAGTTTTTAAATGGGAAAAGCTCGCTTAAATTGCAAATTTTTTGTTTGTTTTTTTTTTTTTAGAAAGCACTCTTCACATGCCACATTAAACTTTGAAAGGTGTAACAAATTAAATGATACAAAAAGGACAACCAATACTTATTGTGTGGAAATTTAAAAAATGTAAAAAAAAAAATTATTCCATCAATTTTCATAATATCTAATGAGATAATGCTCAAAGAAAAATAATTTAAAGGTCTATGCTTTTATTTCAGTAGTAAAATTAAGTTCATGTCAGCAGAATCATTTTTAGACAGTGGAGCTATCCAATGGGAGAACACACCGCTAAAAGTACCCAGGAACACAGAGTAAATCAGTGGTGTAAATATTTTCGAGAAGATTAATGCAGCCGATTAAGTTTATCATGCATATATATTGAACTTTTTTTTTTAAATTATTATTTTCTATTCACAAACAAATCAAAGAACAAAATGGCTTTGGCAAAACAAAAAAAATATATATAGAATATACTATAAAATTTAGGGGTAGTTCACATATAACATAATGTTTTTAGGTGGTTGGGGTGGTTTGGATTTTGTTCTATAGTGAAAAACTTTATTTCATTATTTTAATTAAAAAAAAAATCAGCATAACTTTAAAATTAAATCACAACAAAATAAGACCTGAAAATCAACTAACAGCCTAAATGTGATTTTGTCCCCGCCTCAAAATGTATCTTCTTATATTTTCTTCTTTTTGATACTGAAGACTAATCTGAATCCTCCTCTTTTGATGAAAGTTTTTACCTAATATAAATTTAAAATTATGATTTTTTCTTGTATACAATTTCCAAAGCTAATTATAGTTTATTAACCAGAGAAATGAAGGTATTATATGAGCAAGGTTTATATTCTGAAACATTCTTCTAACAATGTCGGGCCCACTGAAGGGGGCGAGGGCCACCTGAACACATCAGATGTACAAGGCTGAAGGGGGCCCCATCGCTTTTTAAAAGTTTTTTTTAATCATTTATTTTCATGCAGAATTGGGAAGGAAAGGTTTCAGGACCCGGTTATCAGGTTGGTCTGCCCTAGACTTTCTCGGTGCAGCTCATCCACAAGCCAGGGGAATAATGACAACTTTCCAGGGACACCGGGCTAAATGACTTTGCAGTGGGGAGTGCAAGGGCAGCTCAAGAGTGTCTGTGTTCAAGATTACCAGAAGCCTACAATTTTTATATGTTTAGTTTACAAGTAAAGATGGGAAATTCAGGTACTAGTTTTTAATTAGTTTGACAAAGGTAGGCTTAAAATTCAATATGAATACTATGAAAGATATTTCTTGCTCAGATATTTCCTATGTCAATGGTGATGTTATTTAGGGAGCAGGGCTTACAATCAAAAGAAAAACAAGTTTATTAAATTCAAAAGATCAAATAAGAATTTAAAAAAATGAAAATACTTACTAATGGGCAATTTATTTTAAGGATTTTCAGAGAATTCCAACTCTCAAAATGAAGGAAATGAGAGTCAGGATATGTCATTTTCACAAGGTTTAGTTCCAATTGTGTCAATGAATTCAAGTCTTTAAATAACTGCATATTTCGAACATTGCCATGATAGGTAAGGTTTAAATTATCCAGATTAATTAGACTCTTAAAAGTATCAGCATCCAAGTTCAGCACCTCCAAGCCTAGAATTTTTTTCAGATTAGATAAGCCTTGAAAACTTCTGCTGTTAAGAGTCTCTAATACATTGCCAGTCAGATCAAGTTCAATTAGCTTACTGCATCCTGTTAGTTACAGATATGAAAACTTTAATCCATGTTGTTAATATTAGGTAAAATTCAAAATAATCATTGAAATGTACTGTTACCAAAAAAATCTAAGTTAATATATATTAAACTTGCAATATATATGTACTGTGAAATACAGAATAAGAAATGAAGTACTCTGTTGTTTTAAGGTGTTTTTAAACTTTAAATGTAATGTATAATACTCAAGAGGCAGTGTCATGCCATTTTATTTAAAGAAGTTTAAGTATCACAGTATGTAATCTAAAAATTGCAATAATTAAAACTCACCAATGAATAAAGGAGAAATCTTTTTGATTTGATTCCATGCAAAAGACAATGTGGTTAGGTTGACATATGCTTTACACACAGGCTGACGTGCAATGGTCAGAAGATTGGAGGTTGTTCATTGATAGATTTAAATTTGTTAAGTTGCCAGGGAAGATCCAAAGGAATGGTATTGAAGCCTTTGGATGAGCAGTCAGCTATAAACTTAATATTTTCATTTGAAGATAGAGTGCAAGTGCAATTTTTTTCCCACATGGGAACACATTCTGAGTGTTAACATAATCTGAAGTAAATATAATCAAAAAACTAGTAATAGTAAACACATCATTTCTTCAAAAGCTTCATTGTTCATAGCCTCAGAAATATGTCAGCTTCAATGAGCATCAAAATGTTTGCATTTCATATTTCTTCATTCCATTGGTAAGTATGTATTCCAAAAGCTGATACAAATATAACTGAAAGGGAATACAAGATGAATTATTTCATAAATGATTTTTAAAAATGTATATGCATACAAGCACAAATTAACTGACAGTGCAAATCATGTGATGGATACAAAAAAGGCTACAGCTTTTGTACTTTTAAGATGGATATAGATTGATTTTATACATTAAATGCTTAAGTTACAGACTAAGAAATTAACGTGTACTATCATGCAAAATATTACAAATATATAATACTAGTGCTTTTCTAATCCCTGATTTAAAGAAATATATTAGCAAGAAGCAGAATAAGTCAGGGGCACCAAGACTACTTTTTCTGTGATCTTTGATGTCATGGTGTGGGCGAAACTCTTTTTTTTTGGCAACACAGACCTTTTAAGAACAATGATTTTATATATATCTACTATGCATTTTAAAATTTAATATTCTATAAGAGTTGTGTCAGTTATTTAAATTTACATACAACGCCACGTAGTTCCTGGTAAGACTAAGCGGAGCACATTGTACTGCGCCAGCGTGCGTGGTGTTCAATTTGGAACTAAGATAATCAAATCATTTTTAAAAGTTATGTGAAGGCTACATTTTTAGTCACAATTGAAACATATTAAACAATGTATTTAACCATATATTATTCAGTATCAGCCGCTAATGTTAGTGTTTGGGGAAAAATTTAAGTCAAAACTGTTTTTTGACGTAATTTGAAATGATGTTCCCACCATTCACTTTCTCCCGGAAACAACACTTGTAAATGTAATAATTTTAAAATGTAATTGGTTGCAATTTTGTTGTTAATTAAGTGACATAATGTGGCTTTGAACACTTCAACATAAAGTTTTATATCGTTAAAAGTTACACGCGCATAATGTTTATGTCCTGAAATATTATTTTAAATACAATGTAAGCAAATAAAAATCGATAAAAAATTCTAGTTTACGGTTTATAGCAGGCCTGTAGTTCTCGTTTATGATTAATAGAATTACTAAAGTCAGTGACACTAGTCCAGTTCTTTATTTTTATACGTAATTTATAAATGGTGCTTAAATTGTTGTTTACCCATGGTTATAACCTTCAAATAAACTTGGCATAGAAGCTTTCTGTCTAAAATTGGATAAACCAGATTTAGAACAATTATAAACTTCAGTGAACATATTTCTGGCTGCAGATGGGTCTCACTTAGTCCTATCAATTTAGTTTAATTTTGGTACAGGTAATATTAGAAGAAATATATAAAAGAAAACTGTTCCCCAAAGACAATAATGACTTTACAAGCAATGGGTCTACTATTACTATCATTATTTGTTGTTCACCTCACCGTGTGCCAATAGAACCACTCTTAATTCACCTGATACTTTCTTGTTACATATATATGCTTTAAATTTTCCCAAAATGGTTAAAATCACTAAACATCGCCACCACCAGTGTAGTGGATGATGATCTGACAGCACACAGAATGAACTTCAAATGTGTATTTGGTTGCAGCAAATGAAAATCCTGACATTGTGACCCCCTCCACACCCTCAATTATGGGGCCTAGGCATCAACCTAGTTTGGCTAATCCGCCAAAAGGGTCTTGGGGATGCAATTTCACAAACTAATAAACGGGGTGGTAAAAGATTATTCCTACATGCTTTTCTGAACGATATTTTTACTGAAATGTTCAGTGGGTGGAATTAAGAAACTACAACAAGGAAGAATGGGACTACGCATTAAATTTAGGTGTCATTTGAACGCGGTTTGTGTTATTTTTTTACTATTTCTAAATTTATTTTTCCCTGATTTAAATAAAAAAAAACTTACCACTGTTAAACACTGTGGTTACAACGCTCCCAGCCATCCTGTCCCCAATCTATTTTGACTACCAAAATTATCCTCAGAAAAATACATCTGCGGAGGAGCCTATTTTAAAAAAGCCTGGGGGAAAAAAGCATGACATCCATTAACTATGGAGATCCCTGTGCTCATTAACCAGGTGAGATCCCCTGTTTTTATATGCCAGGTGATCCCTGTGCCTATTAACCACAGGAGATCCTGTACTCATTAGCCATGTGAGATCCCTGTTTTCATATA
>JAGDYQ010000171.1:2219035-2235740 GCA_021962125.1 Bulinus truncatus | reverse complement strand
TTCTGGACCAAATTACCTCAACTTAATACGGAAAGTGAAGGAGTATATATATACATAAAAATATTTGTTTGAATAGAGAAATGGAGAAAAAAAGATTTTTTTTATAATGTGACCCCCCTTCCATCTCCTGCCATCTCTCTCTCTCCCCCCCTTCCTTTTTTTCTCTTACTCTAAACTAACAGGACGACTTGTAGAAAGAGTAAATTCAAGGAAGAAAAGTGTTGCATAAAAAGAGTTAAGTTCCCCTGACCAAGAAGATAACAGCAAGCAGAGAGAGAGAGTATTAAATGATGCATGTGCCGAGATTTACCGAGGTCTGTTCAACCAGCACCGGAGGGGAAGGGGGGGGGAGAGGCGATTTCTGTACCATTGACTGAAGACATTAATATAAATAAGAAAAAACAAACCATTTAGTTAATTAATGGAGTGACTTGTTTTGGATATTAGAGATCTTACTGACACAATGGAATGACTTGTATTGGATATTAGAGATCTTACTGACACAATGGAATGACTTGTATTGGATATTAGAGATCTTACTGACACAATGGAATGACTTGTATTGGATATTAGAGATCTTACTGACACAATGGAATGACTTGTATTGGATATTAGAGATCTTACTGACACAATGGAATGACTTGTATTGGATATTAGAGATCTTACTGACACAATGGAATGACTTGTATTGGATATTAGATATCTTACTGACACAATGGAATGACTTGTATTGGATATTAGAGATCTTACTGACACAATGGAATGACTTGTATTGGATATTAGAGATCTTACTGACACAATGGAATGACTTTGTATTGGATATTAAGAGATCTGGACTGACACAATAATGGAATGACTTGTATTTGATATTAGAGATCTTAATGACACAATGGAATGACTTGTATTGGATATTAGAGCGATCTTGACTGACAATAATGGAATGACTCGTATTGGATATTAGAGATCTTACTGACACAATGGAATGACTTGTATTGGATATTAGAGATCTTACTGACACAATGGAATGACTTGTATTGGATATTAGAGATCTTACTGACAAACCGTGAAACCAAATAAAAATTATATTTTATAGCAAGCATACTTCAAAGTATTTGTACAATTAGTAGGTTCCCAATAGAAATGTGTTCATAAATTTTTTCTGACAACAATATAAAACATTGGCAAGTTTATTTCCTTTTTTTTAAAAATGAATTTGTGCGCAGAATCAGGGGCGGTCTTATCAGTGTGCGGGGTCTAGGGCGGGTATTATATGGGGGGCCTGGAACTAAGATTTATTTGGTCTAGGGCGGGTATTATATGGGGGGCCTGGAACTAAGATTTATTTGGTCTAGGGCAGGTATTATATGGGGGGCCTGGAACTAAAATTTATTTGGTCTAGGGCGGGTATTATATGGGGGGCCTGGAACTAAGATTTATTTGGTCTAGGGCGGGTATTATATGTGGGGCCTGGAACCAAGATTTAGTTGGTCTAGGGTGGGTATTGTATGTGGGGCCAGGAACTAAGATTTAGTTGGTCTAGGGCGAGTATTATATGTGGGGCCTGGAACTATGATTTAGTTGGTCTAGGGCGGGTATTGTATGTGGGGCCAGGAACTAAGATTTAGTTGGTCTAGGGCGGGTATTATATGGGGGGCCTGGAACTAAGATTTAGTTGGTCTAGGGCGGGTATTATATTATGTGGGACCTGGAACTAAGATTTAGTTGGTCTAGGGCGGGTATTATAATATGTGGGACCTGGAACTAAGATTTAGTTGGTCTAGGGCGGGTATTATAATATGTGGGACCTGGAACTAAGATTTAGTTGGTCTAGGGCGGGTGTTGTATGTGGGGCCTGGAACTAAGATTTAGTTGGTCTAGGGCGGGTATTATAATATGTGGGACCTGGAACTAAGATTTAGTTGGTCTAGGGCGGGTATTATATGGGGGAGCCTGAAACTAAGATTTATTATGGTCTAGGGAGGGTACTATATGGGGGGCCTGGAACTAAGATTTATTTGATCTAGGGCGGGTATTATATAGGGGGCCTGGAACTAAGATTTAGTTGGTCTAGGGCGGGTATTATAATATGTGGGACCTGGAACTAAGATTTAGTTGGTCTAGGGCGGGTATTATATGGGGGGCCTGAAACTAAGATTTATTTGGTCTAGGGAGGGTATTATATGGGGGGCCTGGAACTAAGATTTATTTGATCTAGGGCGGGTATTATATGGGGGGCCTGGAACTAAGATTTAGTTGGTCTAGGGCGGGTATTATAATATGTGGGACCTGGAACTAAGATTTAGTTGGTCTAGGGCGGGTATTATATGGGGGGCCTGAAACTAAGATTTATTTGGTCTAGGGAGGGTATTATATGGGGGGCCTGGAACTAAGATTTATTTGATCTAGGGCGGGTATTATATGGGGGGCCTGGAACTAAGATTTAGTTGGTCTAGGGCGGGTATTATAATATGTGGGACCTGGAACTAAGATTTAGTTGGTCTAGGGCGGGTATTATATGGGGGGCCTGAAACTAAGATTTATTTGGTCTAGGGAGGGTATTATATGGGGGGCCTGGAACTAAGATTTATTTGATCTAGGGCGGGTATTATATGGGGGGCCTGGAACTAAGATTTAGTTGGTCTAGGGCGGGTATTATAATATGTGGGACCTGGAACTAAGATTTAGTTTGTTTTTGTTTGGATAACAAACAATTTTAGTCCAAAGCGGCCAACCCCCCCTCTCTCCCCCCTCCGTTCCCTCAGTCGCTACTGACTATATCTAGCCCGAGGTCATTTTATTTAATTGGTTGATCTGATGTACCCCATGAGAATAAATAGTAGATACGGCTGAAGTCCCTTCGATGACCTGATCACGGGCACCACCACCCACCCCCCACAGCCCCATGAAAAAATAATAAAAATGGGCGTATATTATAAGTTTGTTATCAGATGATCACAATCAACTTTACACGTTTCTATATACGTGATGGAGATACATCAGCCACCCGTCTATGTACGTGATGGAGATACACCAGCCACACGTCTATGTACGTGATGGAGATACACCAGCCACACGTGTCTATGTACGTGATGGAGATACACCAGCCACACGTGTCTATGTACGTGATGGAGATACACCAGCCACACGTGTCTATGTACGTGATGGAGATACACCAGCCACACGTGTCTATGTACGTGATGGAGATACACCAGCCACACGTGTCTATGTACGTGATGGAGATACACCAGCCATACGTGTCTATGTACGTGATGGAAATACACCAGCCACACGTGTCTATGTACGTGATGGAGATACACCAGCCACACGTGTCTATGTACGTGATGGAGATACACCAGACACACGTGTCTATGTACGTGATGGAGATACACCAGCCATACGTGTCTATGTACGTGATGGAGATACACCAGCCACACGTGTCTATGTACGTGATGGAGATACACCAGCCACACGTGTCTATGTACGTGATGGAGATACACCAGACACACGTCTTGTCTTCATGTTTGTTCTGGTGGGAAAATGAACGCTTAACAGACAGAAATTGGTCATTTTTCATACACATTTTGAAAATGAACCAAAGTTTAATACAATCTAAGTAATTTATTCGGTTCATGAAACGCTCCCCCACCCTTCTCTTTCCCATGATGCCCTAGACACGTGATTAGTTTGCTTCTAACTCGATTCAGCTTTGGGTTAGGGTAAAGAAAGTCTTTAGTTGACTGAAGGCAGATCTGTTATGGTAGGCAAACTAGGCAGCGGCACAACGCCCCCAATGCCAAATGACACCTTACATTACATATTCCTATCAATATCAAGGGCCCCAGTAGACACTTTAGACTAGGGCCCCGAAATATTTCTTTAACCCCCCCAACACACACACTACACCAAATCTAATAACTGTTTGAACACTTCAAATACATACATATATACATACACAAGTGCACACTTACATACATATATACATACACAAGTGCACACTTACATACATATATACATACACAGGTGCACACTTACATACATATATACATACACAGGTGCACACTTACATACATATATACATACACAGGTGCACACTTACATACATATATACATACACAGGTGCACACTTACATACATATATACATACACAGGTGCACGCTTACATACATATATACATACACAGGTGCACACTTACATACATATATACATACACAAGTGCACACTTACATACATATATACATACACAGGTGCACACTTACATACATGTATACATACACAAGTGCACACTTACATACGTATATACATACACAGGTGCACACTTACATACATATATACATACACAGGTGCACACTTACATACATATATACATACACAGGTGCACACTTACATACATGTACCTATGGTCGGTCATATGAAACAGTGAGCCCATTCATTGGAGACTGCTAGATCAACAACTCCACTTTCAAATTCAGGAAGTGATACATACTTCAGTTTACAAATAATAAAAAACCCTCTCCTTCACGAGATGAACAAACTATAAATAAAACACCACACCAAGCAGTTGTTGTCGAGAGTATTAAATGGCCAGGTTTTGACGGTGATGTGATCCTAAATATCACACCGAGATGTAGTTACCTTTTATCCGTTGAATACGATAAGCTGACAGAGCGTCAAATTTCTTTTTTTTTTTTCAATAACGTACACGTAGGTTGATGTAAGACTACTGCTCCATACCCCCACCCTCCGACCCTAAACAACACTGCAGGTACCTGACCACACATACACAATGCCAACAAAATAACAGAAGGCAACATTGCTTAAAGTTATGAGTAGTTGACGTGGAACACAGTTACATGTCTGATGAAGAGCCTAAAATTTGGTAATTATCTCGGGGGCCCAATGAGTATAGGGCCATAATGCTAACCCATCATTTATATTCCATGGGTTTTGTTAATTGGTCTGCCCGAGGGGGGAAGGGATTCATTATCATGTTGATGGCCTCAAGTCTCAGTCTCGATGATGACAAGTTATCATACAATGACAAGTTATCTTACAATGACAAGTTTTCTTACAATGACAAGTTATCTTACAATGTACTCATCATGGAGATTCAGAGTCAGTCACCATCTTGGATGTAGGCCTAAAGAAAGTGTCAACTGTACAATGGCAATGAAACAAATGTTAACATATGAAGTCTTTTTGTTTGTTGATGTTACTTGGGTTTGTAGACTAAATCAATCTACCATACAGAATTAGAAATATTTTGTTGTTTGTTTCGTCCAAAGACTATAAACATATCTCCACTCCTCCACACTGCAGACTAAACTCTTGACAATCTATGCAGCAGATCTAACACCAGCAGGTGGCGACTCAAAACACCATAATTCAATACACAGAACTGTCTAGCCTAGAGTTGTGTGTGTGTTTAAATCATGTGTGTATGTGTTTAAATCATATGTATATGTGTATGATTTTCTATTATATGCGTATGTGTTATATCACATGTGAATGTGTTTAAATCATGTGTGTATGTGTTTAAATCGTGTGTGTTTGTGGGAGTGCATGACGTCGTCAGTGTCTATGTAGAGTTCCTGCCCTCACAAGGCGGTTCATAATCTGCCATCTCAATACAACATTACACCCAAGTAATAACCCATGGCCCTGGCCTTCCTTTCAACAACACCTTACAATGAGTTTGTCAACGAGAGAACGCATTTGTATTATTTGTAATTTCGGTTTTCTTTGCATACACGTATGTTCCGGGAGACAGTACGACAGGTCATCTTGACTTTTTGAACTTGGTGTTGTATTCTTTTAAATACTCGATAATTTTATAAATATGAGAATACATGACCAGGTAAACACACGACCAGGTAAATACACGACCAGGTAAATGCATGACCAGGTAAAGAACAAAACGGAGCGATGTATGAAAAATAAAGTTCATCAACTGTGTTGTAGTGGGGTGGGGGGGGGGAGAATAGAGACAGATACATCGGAAACAATACAAAAAAAATATTTCTAGGTTTATTTTAACACAAGAGCGCTAGACAGTCGGACGAGGGATCCCGGATTCGAGTCCCGGGTCCCGGTGAACGCCCCCAGGTTCACAAAGCTTTAAGTGGGTACCTGACATGTATAGGGGAAGTTAAGGAGGGAGGGTGTTGTGCTGGCCAGACGATCCCTCAATGTGCAGCGGCTACTGAGACAGATCCAGTCTACACTTCATCTGCTCCAATGAGCCACAAGGTTCTTGAGTGAAACTTAAACCAACAGAATGTCAATATTCATTAAACATCCATTTTACACAATTAGACAGAAGATGGACAATGAAGTAATAGATGATGTAACCAGATCGTGGTGTCAGTTGTGTAACGACTAATGTCTCATTTGTGACGGGATTTTTAGAAATAGGGGTTGGGGGGGGGGAATATTTCATACAACACTTTCACATATAACACCTCACTTAGCTCCCCCACTTTCACATATAACACCTCACTTAGCTCCCCCACTTTCACATATAACACCTCACTTAGCTCCCCCACTTTCACATATAACACCTCACTTAGCTCCCCCACTTTCACATATAACACCTCACTTAGCTCCCCCACTTTCACATATAACACCCTCACTTAGCTCCCCCACTTTCACATATAACACCTCACTTAGCTCCCCCCACTTTCACATATAACACCTCACTTAGCTCCCCCACTTTCACATATAACACCTCACTTAGCTCCCCCACTTTCACATATAACACCTCACTTAGCTCCCCCCACTTTCACATATAACACCTCACTTAGCTCCCCCCACTTTCACATATAACACCTCACTTAGCTCCCCCACTTTCACATATAACACCTCACTAGCTCCCCCACTTTCACATATAACACCTCACTTAGCTCCCCCACTTTCACATATAACACCTCACTTAGCTCCCCCACTTTCACATATAACACCTCACTTAGCTCCCCCACTTTCACATATAACACCTCACTTAGCTCCCCCACTTTCACATATAACACCTCACTTAGCTCCCCCACTTTCACATATAACACCTCACTTAGCTCCCCCACTTTCACATATAACACCTCACTTAGCTCCCCCACTTTCACATATAACACCCCTCACTTAGCTCCCCCACTTTCACATATAACACCTCACTTAGCTCCCCCCACTTTCACATATAACACCCCTCACTTAGCTCCCCCACTTT
Organism: Bulinus truncatus; assembly: GCA_021962125.1. NCBI lineage: Eukaryota > Metazoa > Mollusca > Gastropoda > Planorbidae > Bulinus > Bulinus truncatus. The sequence continues at coordinate 2,228,527 of JAGDYQ010000171.1, read as the reverse complement.
CACATATAACACCTCACTTAGCTCCCCCACTTTCACATATAACACCCCTCACTTAGCTCCCCCACTTTCACATATAACACCTCACTTAGCTCCCCCACTTTCACATATAACACCTCACTTAGCTCCCCCACTTTCACATATAACACCTCACTTAGCTCCCCCACTTTCACATATAACACCTCACTTAGCTCCCCCACTTTCACATATAACACCTCACTTAGCTCCCCCACTTTCACATATAACACCTCACTTAGCTCCCCCACTTTCACATATAACACCTCACTTAGCTCCCCCACTTTCACATATAAGACCTCACTTAGCTCCCCCACTTTCAAACCACTCCCTTTAACAGGAAAAAAAAACCGCGAGGGTCATTACAGACAGCCATTTTCCCTCATCTATCATCCCAACCCCCAACCACTTTACAGGACACAGGATACGCCACTGAAAGGTGACGTCATGTTTTAACCTTCCCGGTCTCTCTTTCTGACGTCACGGATTTTAACAGTAGCCGCCTTAAGAGTTGTCACAAAGTTCATCTGTCACTGACCCCCCACCCCCCTTCCTTCAAACGGACCCATGATAGAGACATGTATGTGGACAGACCGATGATTTAAGACAGTGAGTCAGTTCAATCTTGAATTTGAGAAAGGCGGACATTCAGAGAAGAAAAGTCACAGAGTAGCTAGCTGATCCAGTTACCCCATGTCACAAATAGAGTAGCTGTCTGATCTAGTTATTAACATGAATTACCTATCTCTCACTCCCCCTCCCCATCTAGTAACAGATTTAAGGTGAGGGAAATGTAACAAAAAACCAAACAATTAAGGTTAGTTAAATAAAACCTACTGAATGCAGTGATATTTCAAGGACGTGGTGGCAGTGTGGTAGAGCGCTCGACTGCTAACTGAAAGGTCTCTAGTTCGTGCTGGGACATTTCTCGGGTCTTATCGCTGTCCAGCCAGCTTACTAATAGGTAAGGGTTTAAGTACAATATAGGCGTATCCAAAGTTCAACAACGTCTGCGAATCTGGGGTTCTCAGGATCACGATTTAAACGACCGTAAATTCAGAGTCACAAGGGATCATACTCTGCAGGTAAAGGAATAGTTTCATTCACTGCAGATAGAGAATAGTTTCATTCACTGATATTTCCACACATTCCTTTTAATAAACACCTCTTCAATCTCCTACTCACAAAACCCATTTAGAATGAATGTTGATTTTACCTGTGTAATTATCTGATAAACAAGATGTCATCAAAGAAACCAATCAAACTAACCCAGAAATAAGCCTCATGAACACAAGCACAATAATTAAACTCACCGACTCACAGCAAATCCAACACATAAAAAACAAGCCAGCAATCAAAAAGGTCTGAATCAAGTCAATGATTCGAATCAAAAGACAAAGTCCTCTGTAAGCCTGTCTCAATGGATTTTGAATGTTTGCAAACGGTCAGCAGCTATCGATATAACGTCCATCAGACACGAGGCAACAACCGAGGGACATCACTCTGTAGCAGCTGGTTATGACGACTGAATGCAAAGGCAGAAACAACGGGAAATCCCTAACACATTTACTTGCTTTCAATTGTATGCAGGCCATTACAAATACAAAAAACACGATTGTCTGAAAGTTATTGGTAGTTTTAACTTAAAAAAAAAAATAATGGCCAATCAATGTTTATTTTTTTAGTTCATGCTAGCCGACATCTGTTTGGAAATGAAGATGTTTGAAGCAGGCTTGCGGAGCCGCCATATTTTTTTCGGCTCCGGCTCCCACAAATTTGACGGATCCGGCTCCCTATTAAGATAGTATCACACGAGACGAGACAAAAATTTTTGTAATTGCGCCACGCAAACAGTCCGCTGATAAAAAGTTATGCAAATTTTGCCGCGTTCACCCCCATAGTCAGGAACTTGAAAAATATAAGCATTGTCGGTTTTACTAAAAACAAACCATTTCAGTGCATCCAGAAACATATCATTATTTTCGACCGAGGTTTCACTAGTCGCCATTTTCATAAGTAATAAAAAGTTATTTCAATGATCAAATTAGCCAGTAGTAAAATGATACATTATTTAAAATATTTTAAAGACTTCAGTATTTATATTTATTATTTTTAGCCAGGATTATTGCATTGGGGGGGGGGGGGGGGGCGAAGACATTTTTTCCGACCGAGGGGGGGGGGTGTGTGCCGAAGAACTGATTCTGGGGTACAGCGGCGGATCTAGACAACTTTGACGTGGGGGGGGGAGGGGCAAAACTTTGACCCTCGGGGGGTAAGGGGGCGAAACTGTTTTCATTGTTGAAAATTGGTCTTTGAACAAAAAATATTTCGATAATTTAATGATGTATTACCTAAACTTGCGATAACCGGGGGGGGGGGGACATGCCCCCCGACCCCTCCCCATAATTCCGCCCCTGGTGGGGTAGAAGAAATGTTCGTGGGGGGGGGCGAAGATGGAGGTGCGAAGCTTGCGAACGGAGAGGAGGGGTTTTGGGAGGGGACCTCAGTAAGTCCCCTCCCCAAGAACTTTTTTGCAGTTCCATATCTGGAATGGTGCATTTTAGTACCGATTGTTTAGCTATTAATTAGAAATATATAATTTTAACTACGTTTCAATAATGCATGGCATGTTGCAGTTTTGGTAAAAATAATTTAAATAGTAAAGAGTTTAAATGATAAATATTTATTGAGGCTGAGCAATTTCTGATTCCTGTTATAAATATATTGACCATTTGTTCTGCTACACAATTGTTACATAATAGATACCTGATTTATATCATTATACTGTTGGTTAAACGTACAACCCGGGAAGAACGACAAAGATCACGAATATAGCTTAGCTATTTGTGTGATATTTCTTATAAAATATTGAAAACAAAGAACAGATCTATCAACAACAAATTGGCCAGTAGCAATTATTCAATTTAAAATAAAATTAATTCTGCTAAAAAGTAAATTTGCAAATTAAATAACATCACTCAGAAATCACGGAGTTTGTACTTTATTATTTTATTATACATATGTATAAAAGTGAAGTCAGAAGTCAATATTATTTTATTAACTTATTTAATTTGCTAGTTGTCCTCAGAAGATATCAATATATATAAAACTATTACAAGGTTGCGAACAGGCCCACCGACAGAAATTTCGGGTCCCTGGGCAGGGGTGACACGGTCCCCCTTGCTGATATTAATATTTTAAAAAGTTGATTGGCCAGCTCAGACCGGGTCCCTAAAACAAAACTGAACAAAAAGATTTATGTTTTATAGCCGTTATTATTAAAATTTTGTCAAAAAGCTCAAATCATGCACGGGGGGGGGGGTCAGTCCCCCCTAGCCTCCCTCTGGCTACGGGCCTGGACCCGGGTACCAATAAACTCCGATTTTTATTCGGACCCCGTCCCTATAAAGTCTGATTGTTATTCGGACCCATGGCAAATATGCACTCAGCTTAGCTATTCATAAACTTTATTATTGTTTTTTTTGTTTATTTTTTTATAATTGTTTGAATTGTATGATTTAATCGTTACTCAGTGTCTAGGGTTTCACTAAGCGGACTCTCTATTATTATTTTTTCGGGTTCCGTCTAATAAAGTTTAAATGTAGCTAACCTTAGTGCATATTTGCCACGGGTCCGAATAACAATCGGATTTTCTTGGGACCCGGGTCCGAATAGCCACAGCCTTATAAATTTATCTGCTCTATTTCAGATATTCTGTTTATAATAAAATTGTTAAATACAGAAAGCTACCATTTTGTTTTTAGTCTATTACTAATTCGCGGTCAAATAATACACGAAATGACGCGTTCTATTTGTTGTCGTAATAAAAATTTATTTTTAAATTATTGATACAATTATTCTATGAAATAAAACTGTTTTAACTTTATATATAACAAAATAACATGCCATTAAAAAAATTTCGGAGGGTAAACAAGATTTAAAACGAACACAAAACGATTTCCCGTTAAAGATTTCTTGTGGTGATGTGCGTGTTACTGTTGTGGCGTTCGTAAAACATGACAACATTTCAAATTGTAGGAGGCAAACAATCAAACAAATGTGTAATTTTAAAGCTAAAAAAAAAAAATTCTGCTGTAAAAAAAAAACATTTGGGAGCCGTGGAGCCGCCAGACTTTTTCGACTCCGGCTCCAGCAAAAAGTAGCGGCTCCCGGCTCCTCGGCTCCGGCTCCGCAAGCCTGGTTTGAAGATCTATCGGTGAGATAGATTCGCATTCGTACATACGTAAAATAGACTCCTAAGTTCGAATCCCAGCGACTCCAGTTCCAGGTGTTTCTATAGCCTTCCCGGGATGTACAACTTGGAAAGTTTTCAACGAGGAATAAATGGTGCGTGGATCATGTTATCTTTACTAGGAACAGATGGTGCGTGGGACATGTTATCTTTACTAGGAATAGATGGTGCGTGGAACATGTTATCTTTACTAGGAATAGATGGTGCGTGGAACATGTTATCTTTACTAAGAATAGATGGTGCGTGGAACATGTTATCTTTACTAAGGACTGCAAATTATTTCAACTAGGAATAGATGGTGCGTGGAACATATTATCTTTACTAAGGGACTGCAAATTATTCCGATTGCTAACATGAATATCATTTTATATCTTTGTATATGTGTAAACCTAATTATTATTATTTTATATCTTTATATATATATATATATATATATATATATATATATATATATATATGTGTGTGTGTGTGTGTAAACCTAATGGCTATCATCGTGTTGTACCTTTGTATATATGTAAACATAATGGCTATCATCGTGTTGTACCTTTGTATATATGTAAACATAAATGCTATCATCGTGTTGTACCTTTGTATATATGCAAACCTAATGGCTATCATCGTGTTGTACCTTTGTATATATGTAAACCTAATGGCTATCATCGTGTTGTACCTTTGTATATATGCAAACCTAATGGCTATCATCGTGTTGTACCTTTGTATATATGTAAACATAATGTTTGTACGTAAACAAAGATTGTATCAATCTCTTCTAACTTTCTCACGACTATTTTACTATATATTTCACTAACCCTTATAAGTTCACAGTAGTGGGCCAATTGATTGTGTCAGTAGTTAATTGATTTTCTACTTTCCATTTGTGTCCCGGCGAACTACTTCATTACTCCAGTAACTACTTCATTACTCCAGTAACTACTTCATTACTCCAGTAACTACTTCATTACTCCAGTAACTACTTCATTACTCCAGTAACTACTTCATTACTCCAGTAACTACTTCATTACTCCAGTAACTACTTCATTACTCCAGTAACTACTTCATTACTCCAGTAACTACTTCATTACTCCAGTAACTACTTCATTACTCCAGTAACATCTTCTTGGTTTAACCCCCGCCCCCCATCTCCAGCCGTCCCTCACCACTACCCTGTGTGAGTTCGGCAACAATTACACTACCCAAGATCCACTCTCACCGCGCCCTTCCTCCCCGTACATCTACTCTACTAACGACATTAGACCATTGTGTCATTTACATCGTTAAGTGACCGGTCCACAGACCCAGCCCTACCCACGCGTCTTATTTCTCCCTACTACCAGGATATGGTCATTTCACTAATGACGTTGCCTACTTTTCTAAAGTTCGATACTGATCAATGTATGTATCATCTGATTACTCCATATCTCTTTTAAATAAATAGATATACAGATAGGTAGATAGATAGATAGAGAGAGAGAGAGGAGAGAGAGAGAGAGGAGAGAGAGAGAGAAATAGTGACCGCTTGAAAGTACTTTAAAATTAAATTTCTTCAATGCAGGAAAATGTTACGATTCAAGTTACTGACCAATTAATACAGCCCCCCCCCACTCTGTTGACAAGACACAGGTACCTGAGTGTCATTGACACACCTGGAATTTGAGAATCTACAAGTAGACGTCAGTAGACACAACAAATGAGTGACAGTTGAAACAGAAAATAGTGAAATGTAATCTCCATTATTAATTAGTTGGTAAAAATGACATACCAAGGGCGGAGATGAACTAAAAACTATGATGCCTGGTTTCACTTTTTACACAGAAACAATATTTGACGTTCATTTAGTCGCTCTAGAGAAAATATTTCAAATAACAGAAACATACCGCTCATTAGTGGTTGAAAAGAAAATTCAATGGATGTGTAAAATGTTGAAATGTACAGTCCCTATCCATCAAAACACTTTTAAAAAAAAAATCAGGAATGCATTAAAAAATCAATTTGTATTTATTTAAAGTGAATTGCTAAGTTTTAAAACTGAAATGTCCAAGTTTGTTCTTTCATTAGCAAACAGGTGGGAAAATAAAATCACCTTAATGCAACATAAATGTATTCTTTTTTTGTTGTTGCAAATCATATTTAATAATTACAGCGTGCACAATACTTTCACAAACATGAATAATTTATCCATCACTAAATGATTTAATGACAGAGTGTAGCCAGTGGTCGTCTGTCATTATACAAACTTCAACCGAATGGTTTGTTGTGCTGGTGAGGATGTCTCAAGTATTGACTTGCTTACACCCGTCAGTCTCACAGAATTAAGTCGTGTCATTGTGACATGATTTCTCCAGGGGGAATGGGGGACGCATAATAAATATAACGGTCACCCATCGAAGATTTTTATGACCTAAATACACGGATATTACACCAAAAACATCATGGCTTCCACACACCATGGCTTCCACCAATAGCTTCCACAGACCATGGCTTCCACACATCTGTTCAAAATCTCAGAATCTCTGGACCAGATTAATTCAACTTCTGTTTCGACAAAAGTTCACACTAATGAAATCTATCAGTCCTATGTCGGACTTTTCGTATTTTTCGCAACTTGAAAGAAATTTATTTATGACATAACTAGGTCTTTGTAAAATTTGACCCTAATATGTACATGCACACCCAGACTTCCTGTCACTATGTCATGAGTCCAGCCCAATTAGACTTTCTGTCATCAAGAGATGAACAAAGCCAAAGAAATAAAATGTAGTCTGTAGTTTGTTGATACTTGTAAATGTCGTCAATAGATGGTTTATTGTGTGTAAAGGTGAAATACTCCACACACAAAAAAGGGCCAGAAAAAAACTTAGGGGTGAACAAAAAACACAGACGCAGAGATAGAGCATAAAGGAGAGAAAGAAAAAACGAGAGGGAGAAAGAATGGGAGAGAGAGTGGGAGAGAGAGAGAGTGGGAGAGAGACAGAGATTAAAACGATTATTTTCAAATAAGTTCATCTGGTCTGTCAGGTCCAGATGGTTGAAATAAAGGTTGACCAATGAAATCTCAACACACAGGAAGGTGGGCGGGTCTAAGAGTAAGACGTTTGAAAGTTGTTGTTATTGTGTCTGAAAGTTGTTGTTATTGTGTCTACATTTTTTTTTTCCAAAAGAAATTTCAGCGTGGAGTGGGATTGTGGTGGGTGAGAGGGTTTCGTCTGGGTGAACTGGATTGGACAAGATGCAATCGGCAGTAAGGGAATAAGGTATTTATGTCAGTCCATCTGGTGTGTGTGTGTGTGTGTGTGTGTGTGTGTGTGTGTGTGTGTGTGTAAGTGATGAATAGAGACAGAAAGAGAGAGAGACTGCCATTCGATAAATGTGAGAACCTCTTGCTACACACTGATAGTGCCAATGTTAATCTTGCATAAATTATTAAACGGATCAAAACGCTTCGGGTGACGATGAAGATAATTAGTCTTCTCTCACTCTTGCTCTCTCTCTCTCTCTCTCTCTCTCTCTTTGTTCTGTTGTCCTGAGAAGGAGTTGACAGAAAAAGAGAGGGGGAGGATGGTCAAGAAATGGTTATGTTCTGCAAGGGGGGGGGGGCAGAGGGTGAATGAAGAAAGAAACCGTTACATGACAACATGATCACTGAAATGGGTGGGGAATTTACTAACGGATCAGACAGAAGATGATGGGAAAACTGCCTGAGTGCGGTGGGGGAAGGGTGGGGGGTGAATATTAGAGATGCTCCAGGTACTGACCATTCAAGTACAAGTAACTAATGTGCAAGTGCGAGTACATGTTTTCAAAATTGCTAGTAAGAGTATGCGTACAACTTCCCAACTTCCATGATCAAGTACTCCAAAAATATACCAGTGCTTCATTCTCTGGTGATTAAACACGTGCATGGGGTGGGAGGTGGGGGAGGGGACAGGATGAATGGTATCAACTTAAGAATTGACCTACATTACTTGTAAAGTAAAGTTCCCTTAACCCTAACGGGTCATAGGGGCAGATGAAGTGTAGAATTCATCTGTTTCTATAACCTCGGCATATGAAGGGGTTGTGTGGTTAGCACAACGCCCAGCCGCCTTTACTCCCCCAACTTAAAGTCAGGAACCCATTTAAAGCTGGGTGGACTTGAGGACTATCACCAGGACCTGAAAAATCCCAAGGTTTTCACTGAGATTCGAACCCGGGACCCTCCGGTCGACAGTCGAGCGCTCTACACCGCACGACCCACCTATTTATAAATTAGTAAAACAATGGACGTTAAGTGGAACCGCGAAAACAATAAAATGGTGGTGTGGAGAAGGAGGGGGAAGGGGGGGGGGAACAGTTTAAGTTTGATGGATCAAGCAGGCACGGGACGGTATTACCATATAAACACAGTAGGCACAGTAGGGACTTTAGGCACAGTAGGGAGTGTAGGCACAGTAGGGACTGTAGGCACAGTAGGATATGTAGGCACAATTTCCTTTTAAAAGTCTACAAAGCTTACAGGAGACCTAAAGCTAAAATCATAAAAGAAGGTTACCCTAAGGCCTAATATAAGAAGAACAAATTTTAATATTTTTGATATGTTGCTCTTTATAGCAGTGAGCGTTCAATTTAGATTTTTATAAAAATATACATACACCACTTTTTAAAATAAAAATTAAATTTCTATTACATTAACATTGTCCGATCTCCTACAAAATGTGTAATTTGTATCCTTAAAAACGAGTTTTTGTATGTGTCTATAAATTTCAGGGCGAATTGACTATTTTGTATAGGTCATGTTGACCGGCGACCGACATGGCGTAACAATGGAGTCAGTTGTAAACTTCGCTACTTGAACGTTTTCATTGTTTACAGTAATCGAGAATAATGTCTACATTCCGTATTAATGTCGAGGTTTGCCTACACTTACTTTTGCAAGTCAATGAATATTAGATTTCCAGCAAAACGTGTCTGTGTGTGAGTGTGTGTGAGAGTGTGTGTGTGAGTGTGTGTGTGTGAGTGTGTGTGTGTGAGTGTGTGTGTGTGTGTGAGTGTGTGTGTGAGTGTGTGTGTGAATGTGTGAGTGTGTGAGTGTGTGTGTGACGAAAGAGGGAGGGAGGGTGTAGATGAGCTATGTGGTCATAGTGACGTCACACACGTTCGGAATGACGTCAGATAAACAAATTTCAGAGTACGAGTGAATACAAAATACACACGTACAGTCCAACCTACCCACGTACAGTCCAACCTACCCA